>OZ017740.1:172488676-172646176 GCA_963969285.1 Odontomyia ornata | reverse complement strand
GGGTTTAGTGGTTCCCCAATCATGGGACATTAAATACCGAGAAATGCTAATAACTGTAAGTACATTTACAGCTCTGCTACTAAATCCTACTTACACCTCCTTCATGGGGATGTAAAAGGGTGAAGGCGAATCATCCGCGCCTGATGACGAAATAACCATGCCGCCGGAAAGGGGGTTGGACGAAGAGCTAACTCCCCGACTCTGGAAAACCTTAAAACGTTTCGAAACATGCAGATGGGCCTCAGAATGGATTGGAATTACGGTAACAACCTCGCAAACAAAAAAGGACTTTCGTATTAGATCCTGGAATGTCAGATCACTCAATTACCTTGGCACCGTTCAGGACCTTTTACAACATACCAGTCAATATCAATTAAAAATAATTGCAATCCAGGAAACGAATTGGACTAGAAACGACATTCAAGATATAAGATCGCACACCATATTCAAAAGTGGGAAGCCTACTTGAAAACCATAATTCGGAGTGGCATTCATTGTAGATAGGGAGTTCAAATCGCACATTATTGATTTAAAGGCAGTCAATGAACGGTTGTGTGCAATCCATTTATCAGCGAAATTTTTCAAAATCTGGCTGAATAATGTTCACGCCCCGACGGAAGAAAAGAACGAAGAAACGAAGGAATCGTTTTACAATCACCTGGAAAGACTGGTCGACTCATTGCTCACAAACGACCCAAAAATTATTCTGGGTGATTTCAACGCTAAGGTTGGCAATGAGCTATCTCATTGGGGAATGACTGGAGGGTATAGCCTCCACGATGAAACAAATTACAACGGCCAGTGCCTGATTGACTTTGCATGTAGCAGAAACCTTTGTATACGTTCGACTTGCTTCCACCATCGACGCATTCATAAAATGACCTGGGTTTCACTGGATCGCAATACACAAAACCAGATCGATCATATTCTGATCCAACAACGTTGGGCCTCGAACATACTTGACGTCCGTACATACCGAGGAGCCAATTGTAACTCAGATCATTACTTGATCAAACTTATCTATCGATTTCGTATGTCAAAGGCATATGCGGCGAAAACCAGCCCGCTACAAAATTTGATATCGAAAGGCTCCAAATGGCATTTGTGGCTAAAAATTTCACGGAGACCCTCGACAACCAGCTGGCTTCCATCTTGTCAGACGCATCTTTGAAGACAAGCCACCGACTCGACATAGAAAACAGTAAAAACATTGCGGAAATGTTTTTTTATTTTTCATCATATTCTCCTTTCAGTTTGATACATTTTTCCCAACGATGTTCAATAACTTCGTTACCCGCTTTATAGTAGGAACCGTCAAGCTCCTCGAAATAGCTATCACCCGCAGACTTTACCTCTTTATTGTTGGCAAATCTTTAGCCGCCGAGCCATTTTCTCAAATTCAGCAGCCATCGTAATGACTCACGTGTGGACTGGTGCGTTATCGTGATGAAACAACACTTTCTTTTTCATCGAATAGGGCCGTTTTTTGTTGATTTCATCACTCAAATGCTGCAACAAAGCTGCATTATATGCGCCATTGATTGTTTTTTCTCTTTTGAGATAATCAATAAATATTATTCCAAGCGCATCCCAGAAAATGGATGCCATGACCTTGCCAGCTGGCTGAACTGTCTTTGCTTTCTTTGGAACCGGTTTCCCCTTTTCAGTCCACTACTTTGACTACTCCTTGGTCTCAGGTGTAAAATGATGGACCCATGTCTCGTCCATGGCTATGAATCGATGCAAAAACTCGGCTTTATTGCTGCGAAACATTTTCAAACACTCGACGGAAACATCCTCATGTTATTGCGCACAGCTTTCTCTTGTCCAAATTTTCGGTCGAAATGTGATGCAAAGCGCTTTTTGAAATGCCTGCCGTGTCTGCTATCTCGCGTACTTTTAGTCAACGGTCATTCAATACCATTTTGTAGATTTTCTTTACATTTTCGGACGTGGTGACCTCACTTGGTCGACCACTGCGGTGTTCATCTTAGCAGCTCGTACGACCTCATTTAAACTCAGCTACCCAATATTTGACCATTTTAAACGATGGAACAGACTTTTCCAAAGCAGAATCCAACTCGGCTTTGATATTAGTTGGACTTAGGCCTTTCAAATGAAAGTATTGTTTCACATAACCCAATGCCCAATTTTTTCCATATATAAAAATTTACTGAGAGCGTTCACTTTGGATGTCTGTAAAAAATAATAATAAACGTACCGTTATGAATTTTTCACATTAAGTTGTTGTAAGGTGGTACTGTCCATCGCAGTAATTGTTTTTTTTTAACTACCTGCATTCATAAGTCAGATCGAGTACTTTTGGGACTACCCACGTAAGTCTAGCGAGCACAAACGCAAGACAAGCATACAAAGTGGTGAAAAGCCTGAAACGTGGTTATCAGCCCAAAACCACGCTCTGTTTGATGACATCGGTAATATCATCGCTGATGAAACCAAGATTCAGGAAAGATCACATTTTAAGAACCTCGTTAATCTTGCGCATAGCTCCATAACATCGGAGCCTATAGATGTCTGCAGAGAGCTGCCATTGGCTCCGCCAACTCTGGATGAAGTTTATTCTATCATCAAAGCCCAGAAGAATAATAAAGCGCCGAGCATCGATGAGATTCCAGTGGAGTTCATCAAATATAGTGGCAGTAATGTTCATAAAGCTATATGCAAAGTCATCCAGCACGTTTGGCAACAAGAGCATATGCCGAAAGAGTGGAGCCAATCAATTATAATCTCTATCCATAAAAAAGGTGACAAGTTCCAGTGCGAAAATTTTAGAGGCATATCACGTACGGCGTACAAAATATTTTCTAAAATCTTAGAAAATAAAATCGGATCATATACTGATAATATTATTGGGCAAGGTGGTTTTAGAGCAAGTAGATCGACGATAGACCAATTGTTCAGTCAAGCAGGTACTTGAAAATTGCTGGGAGCTCAACATAGACGTACCCCAAATTTTCGTTGACTTCAAGCAATCATACGAGAGTATTGATCGTAACGTACAGTACCAAATAATGTTTTGCTTTGACATCCCAGCCAAATCCGTCCGTATTAAAAAATGACAATGGCGTCGATGACCTCCCAAGTCCGCATCAATAACCAACTCACTGATGCCTTTGACACAGATATTGGACTAAGGCAGAGGGATGGGATGGCCCGATTGCAGATCAATTTTGCTCTGGAGTACGTCATAAGGAAGCTACTGTTGATACGCGAGGTACACTACTAGACAGGTCGAGCCAGGTAGTAGCCTTTGCGGACGACCTCAATATTTTGTCACACTCATTAACAACTGCCAAAGAACTTTTCCTGAAACTCGACAGCGAAGCAAAACTAATAGGGCTACAAATCAACGAAAATAAAACAAATCTCATGCCATGATCGAGGGAAAATACCTCAAATACACAAAATGTCACACTTTGCGAATACAGTATCGAAAATGTTGGCAAATTTGTGTATTTGGGCGCCAAAATAACGATAACAGGTAATGAAGGAGACGAAATACGCCGAAAAATACAGCTTGCAAATAAAATATTTAATTCAGTATTGACGATCTTGAAGACCAGCTGCATACACAGGAAAACCAAGCTCCAAGTATACAAATCAGTAGTCCGCGTGGCTTAGTGGTTACAGCACTAAGCCCGTAAGCCGAAGGTCTCTGGTTCAAGTTTCGTTGACGTCAACGAGATTTAGTTCGAGTGGTTCTTCGGACGGCCTATAAGCCAATTTAGTTATGATACGTGCTGGTTTAAAAATCAGAACGCATCGCAGCTGGGTGGATGGACACACGGCCAAAGCGTGATAATGATCATATCACCTTGTGGAGGGCCGATACATTAGATCATGATAATGAGATACTCTAACTATCTCTAAGCGAAGGTCCGAAAGGGGCTGTAGGGCTACGAAGAAGAAGAGGAAGAAGTATACAAATCTGTGATAAGACCTGTCTTATGCTATGCGTGTAAAACATGGCCCTAACCCAAGTACCCAGAAATATATTGAACGCCTTAGAGTGACGGGTCCTGAGGCGAATAACGGGAGGGAAGTTAAACGGGGTCCAATGGCGAATACAACCATGACCTATATGTAATTTTTGACGAACTGGAGGTCTCAACGATTGTAAGACTGCGAAAGATGCAATGGGTCGGACACATGAATCGTATGGACGAACAACGGATACCCAAGAAGGTATTCGTTGGGAGAACTGAAGGCCGGCTACCAGTGGGGAAATCGAAGAAACGCTGATCTGACTCGGTCGATGAAGACAGTTCATCGCTGCTCGGATTTCGGAACTGGAGGACTCGGTCAATGGACCGAGACATTTGGAGGCGCTGTTTACAGGAAGCGAAGGCCCGAAAGGGGCTGTAGTGCTAAGAAGAAGAAGTTTATTATGAGCTACTTTAGCAAGGCGTAAAGATCAATTCGAAAATATATTGCAGCCAACTTCATGATCCAAAGGATGCAATCGCCAGAAAATGACCAGAATTGACGAGCAGACGAGGTGTTGTTTTTCATCACGATAACGCTATGCTCCATGTGTCTTTACTAGTCAGAGATAAGATAGTTATTATCATTTGGCTCACATGTTTTACCTCATTCATTATTTATAAAAGGGTACCTTGATCAATATTTTGCCGACAAATTCAGAAATTTTGGGAAGAAGACATTATGAGGCTTCCAGAAATAATATTAAGACACATTCAGAAAAACTTACAGAAAGCAAACTAACAGGGACGAAAGCTAGCAACGAACACATAACAGTGCTCTTAAAAGCTATGGACTACGTACAAAAAATAACTGGATTCATTAGCGCCAACGCAAACTAGTACTCAAAGACCCCACTAATAAGTTCCAGGCAGATTTACTTACTACCATAATACAATCTCCGTAAATAATGCCTTCTGAAATGAAAACAGGAACATAAGCTCAGATCTATCCACACCAACCCTTAAAGCAGACTGTTACAAATTACCGCGTCGACAACAATTTGGTGCACCTAAATATTCGAAGACAACTGAACTCCAAGTACTTGGACAAGCCCTAATATCTGGTGGTGCTGTGAGATTTTCCTACAATTTCGCCCGGAAAACTGCTAAAGAGGCGATCGTGTGTGTTCTCGTTCAACAAAAGCACTTTCTCCTCGCTTTGTTGCATTTGCGCGTAAACGGAGAGAGTCAAAAACGATATTCTCGCAGTGCAATTAGGAAAAATAGGATTTGCAGACGAGCGAGGAGAACTTTTGATCCAACTGTCATGTGTAGCATTCACCTCTTTGCAGCTTACAAATGGCTGCCTTGAATTTACTCGCAAGATATATTTCGATGCTGTCTCTTCTGTATACACCGCATACTTTCTACACTTGATGTTGTTTTCCGTTGGTAGTCTGGCATTTACTCGTGAGATATATTTAGCTGCTGTCTCTTCTATGTTCGCCGCATACCTCCTGTACCTGATGTAAGCGCACGATGCTACTGGTTGAAAATACTGGCCGTTTTAAATAAGAATATCGAATTTATATTATTTTTCTATTTGCTTTAAACTTCTGATTGAATTTATTCATTAATAACCTTTAATAAAAGGTAAATTTTATAGGTGAAAAAATAATGGACAAAGGTTCTTGTGATTAGAACAACAATAAATAGCTTTTTTTGTGGCAGGGAGGTGAAGGCATTTACGCCCGCCGAGTCTGGCAGTGTGGGACTCCCATGGAGGATACCCTTGGACTACCCACTAAACACCTCCCCTGTCAATCTGAGAACCTAGCCTGGAACCGTTTGACACATTACTTCGGGCTAAGCCTCATTTCTCTATGCGTTTAGGCGCCACCGGGCTACAGGGATCCTTTTTCCAGCGGGAGGAGGGGAAGGGAGAGGAATTTCTAGAAAAGAGACCCCTCCGCCCTGGACGCCTCCAGGCACTCAAATATGTTCCTTTTTATATTAAGGACTGCCCGAGCGTAATGTGCCACACAGTTCCATTTGTCAACGGATGTGAGCATCTCTCCAGTGAGTTCATCCGGAGAGAGATCTCCTATTTCTTCAATGAGGTCACCGCGCTGCCTTTCCCACCTTTTGCATACAAAAAATGTGTGGTAGGCATCATCGACCTCTCCAGCACAGAATATGTAGTCAGGAGACCGTGACTTACCAATCTTGTGCAGGTAAGACCGAAAGTATCCATGTCCACTCAGTAACTGGGTTAGATAGAAGTCAGTCTCACCATGCCTTCGATTGAGCCACGGCCTCAGGTCACCAATAAGGCGTGCGGTCCACCTACCTTTTGTATCGCTCACCCAGGACTGTTGCCAATCACTGAGTGAGCGTTCTCGTTCTTCGTGGGCGACAGCATCTCTGTTGCATTCGTTCCTCCGCAGGTAGATTCTGCGGCGCTCCTTGGCAAGGAGGGCAATGGGTATCACTCCTGCGATGACCAGCACTGCCGACTCCGAGGCAGTCCGATATGCAGATGCAATCCGTAGCGCTCCTCGCCGCTGCACCTGTGCCAAGCGCTTTCGATACAGCTCCTTATTGAGAGCCTCACACCATATTTCCGATCCGTACAAAAGCACAGATTGTACTGCACTCATCAGAAGTATGTTGGCCATTAGTTGGCTGAGAGCCGAAACACTCGCTGCAGCCTTGCCCTGATTTGCTTGGAGAAATGCATCTTCGAGTCAATCAAAATGCCCAGGTACTTCACTGCTAGTTTAGTCTTAACGAGTGCTTCCCCAATGTTGATCATCCTTACTCTAGGGATTCTCTTCTTTGTCAAGATGACTACTTCGGTTTTCTCCAAAGCTAGGCTGAACCCGCGAGCAGTCATCCAGTCCCTCACTCGGCGAGTTAGCATACCCAGTCTGAATTGCGCTTGTTCAACAGTGCGTCCCGCAACTAACGCCGCGACATCATCTGCATAGCCGATCAAGCGCGACTCATCCGGCAGCTCGATTCTCAGTAGCCCGTCGTACGTGATGTTCCACAGGTCTGGGCCAAGGATGGAGCCTTGTGCAACACCCGATGTAACTTCCATCCTCCGCCGACCCTCCTTCGTCTCATAGAGCAGGCTCCGGTCTGTCAGGTAGTTTTTCAAAATCCGCATCAGATATTCTGGAACTTGAAAAGAGTTTTCCAGTGCTTCCAGAATATCCGCCCATCTAGCGGAATTGAAGGCGTTTCTGACGTCAAGCGTCACGAGCAACACAACCCTTTTGTTTGACTGGCAGTGAGCCTCCGCTCTTTGGACCGCGCTCACTACTTCCGCTATCGCGTCAATAGTGGAGCGACTTGCTCTAAAACCATACTGCCGTGGAGAAAGGTCCCCGGCAGAATGGACCGCGTCAGTGAGTCTTCCCTTGATGAGTTTCTCGAGCACTTTCTCAGCCGTGTCTTACATACATAACGGGTGGTATGCAGACGCCAACTCGGAATTTCCCTTCCCCTTGCTGATCAGTACGAGCCTCGCCACTTTCCAGCGTTCCGGAAATACACCTTCGTAAAGGCAAGCGTTGAACATACTGAGCAACAAGTCAGGACAAAGCTTGTAGACAAGCTGCAACACCTCAGCAGGAACGCCATCTGGTCCCGGTGCCTTCCTTGGTTTCATGGGTAGAGTTGACTGCTCCAGTTCCATGATTGTGAAAGGTGAGCATTCTAATGGTGTTTGTGCATGAGCTGAATCGACACGGACAGGGTGCGTGGGGAATAGTGCCCGTACGATCTCTTCCATCTTCTCTGCTTCATGTAAGCAGGGCTTCCGTTGGGCACCAAGTTTTCGCATGACCAGCTTGTAACCTAGGCCCCACGGATCCCTAATTACATCGTCCACGAGGTCTTGCCAGCATCGGGCCTTGCTCTTGTTAATAAGCCTGCGAAGATATTTCCTGCCGGACCTGTATGCTGCTAGCCTAGTGTCTGCCTCCTCCCGTGTTCGCACCCGCTGGGCCTCTCGCCGAAGTTTGTGACACTCGCTTCTTTGTTCGGCGATCTCGTTTGACCACCAGTATACTGGAGGCTTATCATGTCGGGGTCTCCGACGGGGCATGGAAGACTCGCAAGCAGCTATGATGGTACTCATAGTTGAGTTCACCAAGTCCTTGGCTGTAGGCCCTCCACTCCCTAGCGGAGCTCCCAGCAACGGTGCGCCTGCCATAAGCGCGTCAGTGAACCTCTCAACGTCCATCCTCCCAGTCCTCCATCCGAGGATTGAAGTTTGGGCATATGCACGCAGAGTGGCACCGTCGTGAATCTCAACCGCTATATACTGGTGATCACTAGCCGAGTAGTCCTCTAGTACTCGCCAGTTGTGTACTCTGGGTACCAGGGACTCCGAAGCGAGTGTCACATCGGGTATGGTTCCTACGCAACCCCAGCGGCGAAAAGTAGGGGTGTTACCAGTATTTAGGACAAAAAGCGCTGTTCTGGCCGCCATGTCCAAGATTTGCTTTCCCCTTGGGTCGGATTGTGGCATACCCCATTCAATGGCTCTAGCGTTGAAGTCTCCCCCAACCAGCATGTGGCCCTCTGTGTTCGAGACAGCGTCCTCCAGTGCATCGAGTTTGGTTCGAAAAGATGGCATTGCCTCGTTAGGCGTCAGATAAACACTGAAATATGTTATCCCTGAACACCGCACCCACACAAAACCATCCTCGCGTCCATGGCCCTGCACCTGAAGGCGGGCGCTGTCTCGAACCCAGATGGCCGAGGTACTAGATTCGTCAGGGTACCACGCTTGCGAGTCCTTGTTATGATGTTGCTTGCTCAGCAACAGTAGGTCAGCTTTCTTATCCCTCGCAAACTGCTCAAGTAGGTCCTGGGCGTTTGTGCTTCGGTGCAAATTAACCTGCAGGATACGGATCATTTGAGTATCGATTTGGCTTTAGTTAGGGCCTCCTTGAAAACCCAGCATCTCCCTGTCCCCGGCTCATGTTTGAGGTCACCGGGTGCTAGCTTAACATCCTTGCAAAGAATGCATTTTGCTTCGTTCGTGCACTCCTTCCTTTTGTGCCCCGTTTCACCCCATTTGTAGCACAGAGATCTCCTGTCGGGTCCCCTACAGCCATACGCGGTGTGTCCGTATTCGAGGCATCTGAAGCAGCGGATAGGGATCGCTCTTCTCCGTATCCTGCAGATCACCCAACTTATCTTAATTTTGCCCTTCGCCAGGATTTGCTGGGTGTCTTCATCAGCTAGTTCAACAATAGCCATGCGTTGCCCCCTTGTGTTTTCACGTGTCAATCTTGCCTTGACTTCACTTAAGCTGGGGAACTCCCTCCTAATGGCATCCTCTACTTCAGCTTTGTCCGTGACGCAGTCGAGGTCCCTGATTTCCAGGGTGGCCATTGGTTCGAGCGAGGCAATGGTTGCCGCATCTCCAAGAACCTTTTGAACCGCGTCACGGAATGCATCTTTGTTTGTGGCCTCTGGCCCGAATTCCACCAGCAGGCCACCGGTCCGGGTTGGTTGAACTGCTTTGATGGCAGTTTTGGTGTCGTCTGGCTTGACCGCTCCTTTGATCTCACAGAGGACATCTGCGTAGGTTCGGCCCTTAGTGGGTTTAATAAGCAGTGCCTCTCGCAAAGGTTTGCACCGCGGTTTGCTTTTTGTTTTCTGCGGAATATCGGGGGGTTCTTTGTTCTTCTTTTCGTGCTTGAGTTCTTTGTCTGTTTTTTTCTAGGAGTAGCTTTTTAGCCACTTTTTTCGCTGCCTTGTTTTGCACCACATGAAACTCCTCGCCTGGAGTGACAACTTCGTTTATGGTCTCGTCCTTCCTCCTTTTCTCACGGTCGCCTTCAATTGGGCTACCGGCCATTCTTTTGCTGCTGCTAGGACCCACTGATGCCTCAAGGGAGAGCGTGTCTTTTTGGTGCTTTTCGGTTGCAAGCCACCTCCGCCTGTAGTGCGTTATGCGGCCAAAAAGCTCCTCCAGTTCAAGAATGCCATTTCTGACACTCTTGCCTATGTTTTTCTGCACTTCGCAGGCAGCTCTCGGTTGTTTGACGATAGTCCCCGCTTTCCGAGTAAGCCGCTCCTCTTCGGCGCGGTCAAGGGCGATTGTGTTATTTGGCGCCACCTCTTGGGAGAGGCCCCCGTTTCCTAGCCCTTTTGCTTCTATCGCTTGGGTGACGTTTGTAGTGGCGTAGGCCAACGGCAAAACTTCTCCCTCCCCCAGTCTTACACTGGCCTCTGTTTGTGTCGCAGCTTGATCCGGATTGTGTACGTCTTGCACTGGACGCTCCGGGGTGCGCATAGTCCTCCTACTGCGCCCAAAGGCCACAATGATGCCAGGTTGCACAACGTACTCTGCCTTCTTTCGTTCGTTAGTCCGTCTGTGGTCTGTCTCCGATGATTTAACCTGTGATGTTGACTTTGACAGTGTTTCTGGGGTTTGCTGCCTCCCCCCGCAATCGGTGACTTGTTTTATCGGTGTTCTTGCCAACAGCGGTTTTTGCCTGAAAGGGTTCTCCGTGCTAGCGTCCTGTTTGCTTGTAGTTATATCCGTTACAGAAGCCAAGTTCACCACTTCTATAACATTGCAGTCGCTGGATGACGACGGCCGGGAGCCTGCTCACTCACTACCCTCTGCCGCCGGTACTGGGGATCCGACCCCCTGCACCGTAATTTCGTTCCCCTTGTGGACCTGCATGGTTTGGTTTTCTGTCTGGGTTTCCGTTCCCATAGCATTTTACCTACTGCCAGGATATATGGATAATTGATGACGCCATATATTTCGTCATGTCACAGTGGAGATCATTGACCCTCAGGTATTTGTCCTGAGACCCTCCCTTCACTGCCGACCATTGTCCGCGGCTGCTTATTGGTTATTCGCAGCGAACCTTTCGAGAAAGGTCTTCCCCTATCCGCAACCCTGGGGACGCGTTTGGTTCCCCGGTCTGAGGGCACTATCGATAAATCGATAACCAAAAACAATAAATACCTTAGAAGTCGAAATTAAATCAACTTTGTTAATAATGATTTGGTAAATTCTACATTTCTTGCAGTCAATTCGTATGGGCATCCTTAAATTTGCTGAAATTTTTAACCGACTTCCAAAGGAAAGAAGGTTATCAATGCATCTAGTGTATTTTTTGCTGTTGTTTCTTATGTATATTCACGCATAACTTTTGAACAGAGATAGATAGAAGAATCCATTTTTCGACAAGTGTTACGTCTTCCTTCCTATTAGGTCCCATTTAAAGGACAAGAAATTCAAGTAATGGTAACGGTAATTTCCGACTTTTACCCCAATTTTGAATAAAGAGGTTCAAATTAATACAACATGTTGAACTAAAATGTGTCGGTACAGAATTGTAATTCTTACAAGGACTCTGTAGATATTAACAGATCAATATGATACATTGATGTCGAGAAATGTAATTTTAATGATCTTTTGTACGAAAAATGCCAATTATTTTACAGTCCTCAAGGATTTTATGAAGATGCTAATTCCTTGGTGACGGATGATAAAAATGATCAGTATCTTTAATTTTCTATGTAAATGGTTCACTTTTGTCAATCATTTCTACTGAAAGTAGCCAATAAAATATTTCTAAATGCAGCACAAATACAATTCAACATGATTTAGAGCAATTTCACCGGGGAAAATTTCAGGATGCTTTTCTTTTCCGCATTCATTCTTTGCCTACTTAAGAACTTTTTAAAAGATCCTTCTTACATCCTTAGACGTAAAAGTTACACATAGGATTTATAAAATTGCAAATTATAAAGTTAATCGCCATTTGAAGTTTGATTTGTTCCTTTCTAATTAATATTATATATTATATGCCCAGAAATCTAAAGTTAGTAATTTCCATACTGAAAACCGACGAGCATCACGACCTGAAGAGAGGATACTTTACATTTTATAGTGTAGTAATCGAGCAGTCGCCAAAACAAACTGCCCAAAAACCTTCATAACACTTATCTGAAATTTTAATTGCAGATTTGAAAAAATTTAATTATTTCAATTTATAGTTATAAATCATAAAATATTTTTTTTTATTTTATGAAACATGAACTTTTTCCATATTAAATTTAAACTTTTCTTCATAATTATATCCTTTATGATATTTATCTTTTTCTATTATTATTTAAATTTATCTATATTATTATTTTTCATTAATTTAATAATTCAAACCTGCAATTGAAATCCAGACATGGCAACAACCTGTCCCGCTGCACATGGACGTATTGCATTAGCGAAGGCAAGCGTGCAGCGGAATGAATGAGAGGCTCGTCGAGTCCCGTTGCGACATCTAGCAAATGGACGATTGACAACCAAAAGGGAATTCTGCTACTGATCGTCATGCGAACACGTTGCAGGAACAGCGCCAGCAGCAGCAGAAGCAACCGCAACAGCTTCAGCTGCGAACGTTGCGCCCAAGTGGTATCCGACCTCCCTACTACTTTCGAAACCGCTATCGGGATCGAGGTATTCTGTGCTATTGCTTTTACCGTGTGCCTTGGAAAGTCAGCGAGCGAACATTCCACTTGAAGGCGCCACGTATGAGTCAGTCGATGGTGGTGATGCAAATTAAACTTCCTTCTAGAGGTGACATCCTTTGCCGCAAATCGTCGATACGCAGCCCAGCCGAACATAATGGTTTGAAAATGGACAGAATGTTAAGGGGTGATAACAATACGACCAATGTGACTGATGGGAAGAATTTCTATGATTGAATCATAGCCTCTGATCCACTTCTAAATGCATTTATTCAGCATTTCATTTTCGTTAAAGCCCCGCGATTGGTGGATATTAAACTCGAATATAGGCAATCAGTTTTGTGCTTCTTATCGTATCGAAAAGTGGAACTGTATCGAAATTGAAAGCGGATTTACATCGAAACGGTAGAAACTAAACGGAGTGTACTTGTATGTGTGTGAAGTACGAAATTTTTGATCATTTGAAATCACCCTACATGAAAATAAAGTTCCCAAACATTCAGCGACAAACTTTCACTTGTTTTATGGTGACTTATTTCCACGTATTTGATTTGAGACTCGTTACATGATGGTTTGCATGAATGGACGAACGATCGAATCAACCATCAGCGATTGAGGTCATTGCAGAAACATGTTGATTACGATGTTTGAATTTTTCAGACATTTGTTCGTTACGTAACTCTTACATTATCTTTTTGCGTTCAATTCAATTGCCTTGCATTGAATTTGTGGAATTGTGTCCTGGTGGGCTAATGGACCGATCGGCGTTCGATTCGCAACTACTGTGGGCAGTTGAGAGTGGCTTACGAGGATGAATTAGCTTTTGATGCAAGAAACTTCGCTTGAAAATTAAGTTACTTTCTCTCGGCGAAGGGGATACAAATCACATGACATAACTTTCCGAATAGAAGATTAATGGGTCCGAATTCCCTGACTTGTCTCCGTTTTTCATGGGGCAAGCTAGATCTAATAGATTGCTCGAGCAAAGTGGATTATGCACGGCAGATTGTTATTGATAGTCAATTAACAGACGTAATATCTATTGTCAAAGGAAATGTCGAGGACGTGGAAATGCCAGATAGTATTGAGAAGTGGATCTCATAATATCTGAACGAATGCGATACTGTTTACTTTACGAACCAATATTGGATACAATGTGTGTTCGCAAAATATAATTGGCTAAAATGAAACGGGATGATGTTTCTGAATAGTAGAACTATGTTCGTAACAGCAATTGAAGATCGTCAATATAAGAATGGAAAAAAAATTATGTTTTCATATACATGGTACACTGTATTCAAGAATTCGACGTCTAGCAGTCATTGCATATAGACGTGTTTTTAAAAGCTCCTGTCAAGAATTTTTAAAAATCAAAATAATTTTTAAAGCTTAGAGTTGTTGTTTTATAAAAAAAATTATTACATTATCGAAATATTCGGACAATTTGTCGAGTATCTGGATTTTATCACAAGGAAGCCTCAAAAAATTCAAAAAAAGAAACATTTTTTCACCAGGACATGGAGAAGCCTGACGGCTTCCCACCGCTGGGGGCCTGGGACCAGGCATTTTAAAAGCTAGTAATGAAAAACTCATGAAACGAAAAAACGACTAAGAAAACTTTGAGTATGGCAAGCGTATTATGCTTTCAAGCAAAGAATTAGAAAGAGTAATCAGCGAAAATGAAGAGATGAAACTCCGAATGGAAAATTTGGAAGAAATGATCCAGACAATAAAAAACGTCAACAAAACAAAAGTGATGAGTCCACAAAATACACCCGGAAAAGAAGAAGCAACAAAAAACAAGACGAACGAAAAAAAAGAAGAGACAACAACCAAGGACGAAAAAAAGTAGCCACGCGAAACGCTCAACAAACAAATAAAGCAACATTACAAGGTACGAAAAAGTCAACAATCCATTATGCTGATATCATACTAAGCGCAACGACAGCACAAATTACTATGCGGCACTTGCTGCGATGAAAGACGATATGGACATCGAGATGGAGTGCTAAGAAAACAGTTAATATTAATGCTTCTAGTATTAATTTTATTGAATACTTAAAATCAAAAAGTAAGAAGAAGGAGAAGAAGCCAACTGGTGTGTCTGCTAGTTCTCCTATTAAAAGAAGTAAGATAACTGAGAAATTAATGTCTTTGGGCAGCGCAGAGAGCATATGGTTCGACTATTGGCAGCCGAACATAAGATCGATAATTTCGAAGTTAGAGAGTGACCGCCGATAAACTCACAATTAAAACAAAAACAGTGGCTGATTTCAAGCTAGCAAAAGATGCTCTTAGTAGTGTACAAGCTCCCCACTTCACATACATGCCGAAGGCGGAAAAAAATCAGACCTTCCTGTTGAAGGGTTTGGACTGTGGGAAGAATACAGTTGATCTCCATGAAATATTATGGGAACCAGCTGTCAAATTCATTAGCTTCAAAAATTTTGCTACCAGGAGACCAACTGTTGAAGGCAAAATATTACCATTTTATTTGGTATAAGTTTCTAACGATAGCAGTCAAAGTGTCCTCCAACAGGTAAGGTACTTGTACTTTAGAGTTGTGAGGTGGGAGCGCCTTCAAAAAACTGAGGTCAACCAATACTAAGGTGCCTAAGATTCGTTCATTTGGCTGCTAATTGTACCATGCACTATCACTGCGTCAAATGCAAAGATTAATTGCGGTATATTTGGTCATCTAGCATCATATTGAGGATGCCCTCGGTATTAAGATGCAAAAGATAAATTTTCCCGAAAACATACCCAAGTACATCGCAGTGTGTTACCTTCCAACTTCCTCAAACCTGGAGTATGATTTGCACTTACTGCTAGAGGACCAGCAGACAAAAATTTAAATAAAATAAATAATGTAAGTGGCAATAATGAGCTGCTTCTCAAAATTTACCAATAGCTTAAATCTCTGACAGAAAGAATAAATAAGCAAGATCAAAAAATCAATTTAGTTTTTCAATGTTTAGGCCAAATACTCCAAAATAGTTTGTCATCCAGTGACATTTCCATGGATAGTCTTCATCTCATCTCAATTAACGTCAACTCCATTGCTACCATACACTCCTGTGACTATCTCCTTGGATTCAATGTCAAGCAAAAGCCTGACATCACGCTTCTCACTGAAACCCAACTCAATTCATGACACTTCATGGCATTCAAAGATTTTGCACTCGTAAGAAACGATAGGGTGAACGGTGATAGGGGAGGTGGCACCGGAATATTGGTTCGAAGACCCTCTTGTTTCCAAAATATTAGAAAGTCAAATTCAAAAACTTTGAATTTCTCGAAGTGTCCGTCATCAAAATTTCAGTGCCAGGTGGGGATAACCTCTTCGTTATCTCTGCCTATGCAACTGGTCAAAATGTTCTCAAGTTCAAGGAGGAGCTCAATTCCTTGTTTGAAATACTCGAGTTGAATAGGCTGCATAGTTACTATATTCTTGCCAGTAACATAAATGCCAAGCATACATCATGGCTGAATGCCACCAATAATCCCAGAGGTGTATTCCTGAAATCGTGGATAGTAGGGAACCAAATTGGCTTTGTTGGAAATAAACCTGAAGAATGTCCACAATTTAATCCGTTCATACTTCAGGAGTGAGGTCAGCAATCAATGGGCGGAAAAACTGAGAGATATTAGCCCAAAGGATCCAGATGGCGTTTTCATAAAAGTGAATAGTTTATTCCGCAAGAAGGCTCGAGTGAAGGTATCGAATCTTGGAGTCGCTAGTGAAGAGATAAATCTTCTCGATAGGGCTGGTATCGAAACTGATAGTGCGACTCCAGATAGAAATGGAAATATGATTATATGTAATAGTTTGCATAAACTTGAGCTGATTGGAACTCACTTTGAGGAAAACTTTTTTTGGAACTTACGCGACGTGTATCCCGCCCGTTGTTCCAAATGGGAGTCCCACTTCGAAGCAATCTTTTCACTTATCTCTACGAGCCTCTTCATGTCGGCAACGGAGGTTATTCTTGTCGAGATAAACCAGCGATTGCTTCGCTGAATTGCGTCGTAAATGGAATTGCCTTTAGCACCTTTTCTTGTTATTTTATTTATTTGCTCCTTTGTTTCTTTGCAGAAATTTTTCCCTGATAATGGTAGCGACGGTAGTGACGGGGTTTGGTGCGGACTAAAAAATAATAATATTAATAAGTTGCGTATCAAATTGTTTCGCACTTATTGCGTTGTTGTTTTCTCATAAATGATGTTTTCTCCTCAAAAGCCTTTCGAGCAGTTTGCCTAGGTGGCTGCTCAATTACTACAGTGTAAATTTTCCCTTACAAATGAATTTATTGCATGACTTTTCAGCCCTCAATGCTCGAGTGCAACATACAATATTCCAAAGTGTGGGAAATCGTTCACCAAAAATTTGACTGTAGGAACCCTTCCTGACCGGAATGCTTCCAACCTCCGTCACCAAAACCTGGTCAAATAAGTCGAAGAAGCAGGAGAGTGCTTCTCTTAGAAAGATTTTTTAAGCCAATTAGGAACTCACACAACGTCTTCTGAATATCAAACCTTGACTCGTATACAGATTCCATAAATTATGGGCAAAAAACTAGAATGAGGCTATTACATTTTTTTTTTACTTTCGCACTATAGCCCCTTTCAGGCTTTCCTTTAGAGATAGTTAGAGTACCTCATTTTCTTGATTAAATATATCGGTACTCGAATAGTTGATATGGTCACTACCACGCTTTGGCCAATGGTCAGTCCACCCAGCTGTGATACGTTCTGATTTTAAACCAGTATATATCGTAACTGAATAAGCTTATAGTTCGTCCGAAGAATCACTTGAAACAAATCTCGCTGTTACCAATGGCATTCGAACCAGGGACCTTCGGCTTACGCTGCGAGCATTCTAGCTACTACACTCCAATCTGCTCAAATAAATCGAAAAAAATAGGAGAGTGTATCTGCCAGGAGGATTTTGTAAACCAATTGGGAGGCCAAACACCGTCTTGTGAATAACAAAATATGACCCATGAATAGATTCCATAAGTTAAGAGGAAAGCTAAAATATGTTAATGTATATTTAAAATTGCCACAATTTTATTTTCAGGAGATTGACCTATTTGTTTGTCAACTTGACTAAACATTTCTAAAATTTTCGTCAAAAGTCAAAAGCGCTTTATTTAATACTAACCGATATAAATTTACAAAGAATATAAAGCAAATTCCAAACAATAACAATACAAAAACTTGATGGCCCAAATGGCTCTCTAAATTTATACGTTATCATTAACACATTTCATCAAAACAAACTATAGCAAATTCAAATAATTAAGATTACTACATATTTTTAGAATTCAATTGGAAAACAGGAGAAAAAACCAACCAACACTATCCTAAAATTATTTATAACTTAAACACAACAGTGAACTTTGATCCAACACCTAATATGTTTTAACTTAATTCTAATAAAATGCAATCAAAAAACTTTATCTTATACTAAAAAATTCTATAACAATGTTCCTAACTTAAGCGTTTGACTTTATCTCTAACCTAATATAATAAACATAACATATACCTAACCTATACCTAATTTTTAACATAAATAAACAACAACACTAAATGTAGCAATAATGAGCTGAAACTCAAAAAACTAAATAACGAAAAACACCAAAACTGAAAATAAACACGAATAATTTAGACATTGTCATGCAGCCACCAATACCTGGATTGCGCCGTCTCAACTCGATCAGCTTCAACGAATCTAGCAAATGAGTATCTCCATTGGAATTGTTGGTCTCGTGAACTCAAATTCGGAGGATATTTTATCTTTTTATCGCTGGCACGTCGATATAAGTGATATATGACTGGGACACCGTCAGAATCAAAAACATATCGATTCATGTCCAAATACACGAATGCTTCTGGAGGAACGAAGCCACTAGCGAGGCAGTGTGTCTGTAGGGTGGAACGACTGTGAAATCCAGGGGTTTTCACTCACATTCACAGATCTTGCGATATGATTCCGAAGAAGCTTCAATATAAAGATATCGACTCTTGTCACTTGAGCAGTTTGATAAATTCTTCCATTCGATATATAATGTTTCGAATCCGGCTCAGACTTTCTGTACAAACCAGTACATGCACGAAGACATTTCCTTTCGAAAACTCTTAATTTTTCCATAGTACTAGCGCTCTGGTTGTACCAGATCTGACATCCATATGTCAAAACTGGTCTAACCAGGGTCTTGTAACAGATAATTTTGACCTTTTGATCAATGTATTTGGAATGAAAGAGTTTTCGTAGGGCCATGACTACATTTAGTGCCTTACTGAGCATGATTCTCACATGTTCAGTATAGTACAAATACTGATAGAGATAAACACCGAGGTATCGAACGCAGGATTTATGTGGAGCTCGTTCTAAACTACCCTCGCCAGCCATGATGTAGAAATCTTTCCAATAACGTTTCAGGTCTTGACTGACCCCCTGCAGCGTTGTCCGAAACAAGATTGTTTCACACTTCTGCGCATTGATTTTCATTCGACAATTGTCAGTGTATAGCTGTACATCATTGAACATTTTTTGGAGATTTCTCTGAACTATTGTAGCCTTTTGGTCTGCCGCATAGATGATCAGATCATCAGCAAACGCTACCAATGATCACGTTGGCGAGACGATAAAATCAAAGCCGTTCAATAGCTTGCGAATGAAGATTGAGAAGAGCAGAGGCGCAGTAACTGTTCCCTGCTATAGACCATTCAAGATCTTGTATTCGCGCATTGCTGTTAGATTTCCATCAGTTACAACAAACGATTTCCGTATAACATATTACACATCATGGCGACAAGGTGTCTCGGGAACTTGTCCTGTAGGAGTTTAAAAATTAGTCCATCTAACCATACCGTATCAAAGGCTTTCTCCATATCAATGAGACATGCTCCAACGCTTCTTGACCTTTCTTGCTTTCTTTAGCTTTTGTTGAATGTTAATGTTACAACGAGTGCTTCTAATGATTTGACCCAAAGCTTGAGCTCTTCATTTTCTTTTTCAATTTTGTCAGCTTTCTCTTTATCTTTGATCAGCTGCTCGATTTCAATTGCCGATAGAATGGTCAGTTTTTCTTCTTTATTGTCGTATCTTATTTTGAGTTTTTTTTCGCCCGTCATCGTTGGCGATGAACAGGAACCTTCTGGTTGATGGCTGAAGCCACCAGGCTCCTCCATCTCGTTGCTTTTGCAGCGAGACTAGAGGGAATGTTCTCAGACCGGGACTTCCCTTGAACGTATTTTCACTGTTGATATTTCTTCAGGAAATGAATTTCAGGTATTCGATAAATACTCGAATAATTCGACGGTGATGGTTTTCAATTACAAAAAATTGTTTTCAACTGACTTTTGTGAAAAATTAATTAATTTTTAAAATTAATGACAGGAGCGATTTAAAAACACGTCTACACGCAACGAGTGCTAGGCGTAGAATTCCGTCAATATTCCTAAACATATGTAGTAACTACGTCCTTTGCAAACGTGTATCTCCCCAGTTTGGCTCGATTGTTGTGAAATCTCCAGGATACCTGCAACCACTAGATTCAAGCTCTGGGTATATTCAAATGTCACCTTTTGACTCTATGGACAAAAACGTAAAATTCACAAAATGTACTTTTATTATTTGTTCAGATTTTTAAGAGTCAAGGTGTCCAGTCGCGAGGGGACATAAATCTTTCGTACGTTTCCCCTCTCTCTGCCCTTCTAGAGGCAAAAAGTGTCAGTTTAAGACCTGTTTTGGAAAGTGCTAACTGAAACCTTTTAGTACATATTCATATTGGCTACGAGTATCTCTTGGAAACTTTTTATAAAGGGTCTTTAGTTTTACCTAAACTTTGAACAACAATTTTGGCTTGTTCAGAAAGTTCAATGATTGTTGTAGTTCCTGACTTAGCTTGCTGTGACGCCTGGACGGACAGATAGGTGGCGAAACTAATATGGTTTTGTAAAAATACTTAGCAAAACCCCGAAAAATGAGCTCCCAGGAGCATTTATGGTAGTTTTTAATATCTCAAATTGTTACTTGATTTTCCTTAAATGTAATCGATAGACGTCTTCCATTGATCGAGACCTTGATGTAAAATCTACTTCACGGCGCGAGACTGAGCGCCTACTTCTCCTTCATCGGTGGTGACTGCTTGAGTTGAAAGCCTTTGAAGCAACTGAATCGTTGTCAATTGAATTAAAATCATAATTTCCTCAATTACTGATGCGGGAGGAACAGCAGTTGATGTGATAGATTTAATACAAAAGTTGTTTGCCCGACTGGAAACAAATTTTCAAGTGTAATTTGATTGCTTTTTATCGAAATAATTGTTGCATGGAAGACGTATTTTTGTTGTATTTGTTGCCGCTGTTGTAATTATTATGGAGCTAGTTATGTTTGGTTTAATTGTTATCATTGTTCAACTTTATTGGCCAATAGGCTTGTAATTAGCAATGAAGAGCTTAGTGTCATATTTGCATTCTCATGAGTCACTGCTCCACTCGATGAATTTTGCAATGTCATGGGTTATTTATTGTTGTTGCAACCGATGCTGTTCCTGACCTGATTGTTGTATGTGATTTTTTTCAAATTGTGTACCCAGTAGAGAACCTGGATGCAACATGGGGCCAACTTGACTTACTGAAGTACATAGAGAATGCCCGTTCTGGCTCATTTTCTCCATACAAATTGGAAAATTTACTTGCGTCCAGGATAAGGGTGGATATTTTGGATGGTTGCCTAGGGAGAGTGTGTGCCTTTGGTAAGTAGATGTGTGTATTATATTAGCCTAGGTGGATGCTTGGAATAAGTAGGTGTGTATATTAGATTAATGTAAGTTCATGGCTGGGATTAAATAGTACTCTGGATACTTATGTGAGTTTCTCGGATACTTATAGGTCATAGGATGGACAAGTGGATGCATGTCCCAGGCTTTAGAAGCGTTTTGCAGTTAAAAGCGAAACTTGTCTTGATGGTTGTGTTTAAGGATATTCATGTGTCTTGATATGTGTATGCCTAAGTGCTTGGCGCTTCCCGCGGTTGATAATTATACTATGCATAACTACTTCTGTATATTGGAAGACAGTTTCGAGTATTTAGCGCTTCTTATGGCAAATAGTGCAGTACCTATGGCTATAATAGTCCAAAGTGGAAGACTACCTTATGTTTATAACGTACCTAGCAATAGAAAGAGTGAATTTCCACATTTCCTGTTGTGTCCATGCCATACCTCTGCTGTGCCATTTGAGTCCAAATAATTATTGGATCTATAACTTAATTCATGCGGTTTTTTTCAAAATTTGAACGTTTCTTTACAAAAATATTGTACAACAGTATTATTCAAAGTATTTATTACCTGAAGCGATGACCTTTTCCCATCTTTCTGGCAATTAATGGACCCCATCCCAAAAGAACTGCGCCGGCTTGACAGCCAAGAATGAATCAAGCCAATTTTTGATATCCTGCTCTGATGTGAACCGTATTCTAGTGAGGGCGTTCTGCATCGATCAGAACAAATGGTAGTCAGAAGGAGAGAGGTCTCGGCTATAAGGTGGGTGGGGTAAAACTTCCCATCCACTGTTTTCCAAATAGTTCTTAACTGGAAAAGCAACGTGTCATGATGGAAAATTATTGCCTCGTGTCTGGTCGCATATTCCGGGTGTTCTTCGGCTACTCCTCTCTTTAAACCGATTAATTGTGTTCGGTAGCATGCTTCATTGATAGTTTCACCCAGTTTTAGCAGCTCATAATACAGCACACCCTTCTGATCCCACCAAATACAGAGCATTACCTTTGCGCCATGGATATTCGGCTTCGCCGTTGATTTGGCTGGTTGGCCGGATTTCACATATGATTTTTGAGCTTGGGGATCCATTTTTCATCACCAGTAATAATCCGATGCAAAAATGACTTCCTTTTGTTGCGTTCCAGCAGTATTTCGGACATGCAAAACCGCCTTTCGACGTCTCTCGGCTTGAGTTTATGTGGAACCCAATTTTCTTGCTTTTGAATATATCCAGCTGCTTTTAAACGTTTTGAAATGGCTGTTTGAGTGACACCCAAAGATTCTGCGAGCTTTTCTTGTGTTCGGCATCAATCTTCATCGAGTAATGCTTCCAGCTCTTCATCTTCAAACTTTTTTGGCTGCCCAGGACGTTCATCGTCTTCCAAGCTAAAATCACCACTTTTAAATCGTGCAAACCACTTTTGGCAAGTTCGCTCAGCTAGAGCCTATTCACTATAAACTTCCACCAAAATACGATGACTTTCGGCAGCAGTTTTCTTCATATTAAAGTAATGAAGAAGAATTCCCCGCAAAAACACTTTTTCAAGAACAAAGTTCAACATATTTGAGTGAAAAAAATTATTGTTGTTAACGCTTCAAATAAATGGCATACAGTAATCCCTCCAACTGCGTGGTAGTTCCGTTCCACAAAAACAGCGCGCGATAGGAAACCGCGCTATATGAATCCAATTTTGTGTGAAAATGGGGGGTGAGGTGCCAAATATTTGAACGAATTCAAAAAAGTGTGTTCAAAATGTTTATTTGACATACAAATTATATATGTAAACATAAAAACAAGTATTGTTTCAGCGACTCTTAAAACAGAAATCATTACATGAATTAAAAAACAAATTAACATGAAATTTAAAAATATCGTTGTGATTCTTTTAGGATTCTGTAATTAAAATTCTGATGAGCTTTTTTATCCTTGTAGCTAGTTATCAAAGACTGTTTAGCAGTCTTTTTATGTTCCTCATAAATTTTCTCATATGGAGCCAAAGCAGCTGTTAAATATCTGCTGAAATTTAAGACACGCTCCACATCAGGGTCCACGTCAAGAGCCTTTTCTTGAAGCTGACTACCAAGTTTTAAAAGATTAGCTAAATTTTCGGTGCTAAGCTTATTACTACTTATAACTTCTATTACTTCTTCCTCACTTTGAATATTGTCATCGTTATTGCACTGATCTATAATATCATCAACAGTCATATTTTCTTCATGAGTTTCTTCAATGACTTCCATAATATCTTCTAATACCATTTGTTCGAACCCATCTCTACCAATTGTTTTCCCTTTTGTCACAATTTCCAAAATATCTGGCATTTCAACCGAAGCTTCTTCAATGCAACTTTCTGGCCATATTTTCTTCCACACAGCATTCATAGTTGAGTTGTGAGCTTCGTTCCAAGATAATTTGAAATTTTTTACCGCAGATAAAATATTGTACTGTTTCCAAAAGTCAAGGATTGATATATTATCTGGCCCATCAGTAGCTTCAATCAATTGCCTGAAAGTTCTTCTCAAATAATAACGTTTGAGTGCGGCAGTTATACCTTAATCCATCGGCTGAATCAACGATGTAGTATTTGCAGGTAGAAATATCACCTTAATATTAGGATTTAATTCAGGCAAATAGGCTGGGTGACTTGGCGCATTATGAACAATTAATAGAATTTTAAAAGCAATGTTTCTAGCTTTGCAAAATTCTTTAGTTTCAATACATAAACAATTCAAAAAACAGTTCTCAAAAATCTTCGAAGTCATCCATCCGTTTTTGTTAGCTACCCAATGAACTGGAAGTGAGTTTTTCGATACTCCTTTAAAAGCACGAGGGCTTTCTGAAGTATGAATAAGTAATGGCTTGTTTTTGAAATCCCCAGTTGCATTTCCACATAATAAAACTTTCAGTCTCTCTTTTGATACTTTATAACCAGGAGCCCTTTTTTCATCCTTGGGAATAAAAGTCTTACTAGGCATTCTTTTCCAAAGTATGCGTTTCATCAGCGTTAAAAACTTGACTTGGCAAATATCCACCCTCGTCGCTAATACCTTTCAAAGTTTTTGGATATGCGAAAGCAGCCAATTGGTCAGCACTTGCTGCTTCACCTGTGAATTTAGTATTGTGAAAATTTTGGCGATGCTTGAATTTTTCAAACCAGCCTTTACTGGCTTGAAATAGATTTTTTTCTATATTAGATGTTCTGCATTCATCTTCTTGCAAACGTTCGAAAATTGACAACGCTTTTGTTCGAATAATATCAGAACTAAGAGCCACTCGCCTTTGACTTTGATCTTCTATCCAGGAGCTAAGCACTTTTTCAGTTTTTTTCAATTGAAGAACTTCAGTTTTTTCAATTTCAATTATATATATATATATATATATATATATATATATATATATATATATATATATATATATATATATATATATATATATATATAAATATATATATATATATATATATATATATATATATATATATATATATATATATATATACGAGGTGTGCTCAAAAAGTATCGCGAATTTTGAATTTTCGCGGGTTACGTATATTCGAATTTCAATTTTTTTATAGCGTTATGTTTGTACTCATGTCTGTCACTTATGCTGACAAGCTCGGCCATTTTGAATGATCACTTAATAGGTGATAGCTGCTTTACTTGCAGATGTTTTCAATCGTCTTCGATTTTTACTTATTCAAAAAAATGGATCAAAGAACGTGTATCAAATTTTGTGTGAAAAACGAAATTGAGTGCGCGGATGCATTTCGAATGTTGACTATGGCATACGGAGAAGCTACCTTGGACCGAAGCAACGTTTATCGGTGGTACAAAATGTTTTTAGAAGGCCGAGAAGATGTGAACGACGAAGAGCGTGCCGGACGCCCGAGCACTAAATTTGGATGAAATTTTTATGATATTCCACCAAAGCAAATGAAACTGTTCTAACGTAAAATATTCATTCAGACCATTGACAGTATATTAAATCAATGGAAAATTTCTTTGTTTTCCAAAAATGTATCAATTTGACTCAATATTTTCACGTTTTGAGCAATAACGGAATGAATTTGTTTAAATACTAAATGTTACTTGAAAACATTGAACATGAATTTGAATGAGAAGAAAAATCCTTGTTTCAAAATTATCGCAATTTTTATCAACTGTGCCATATTTTGAAGCGATAAATAAAATTTTTCGCTCACTGAAATAAAGTTTTCCTGGAAAATGCATATCATCACTTGGTTTTCCATACAAACGAAATACACAAATAACTCAAATTATATTTTCATGTTTTTATTCATTGTACTGAAAATTGATAATGTTACAGAAGTATATAAGAAGTACATAATAAAAAAATAACACTATTTCGTCGTTGAAGAAATTATAATTAACATAAAATGTAACATTGCGAGTCAACATAGTGCTCACATTTTGGTTCTGGATTCACTAAATTATTATGATCTATAATAGTCCATTCTGAATTCAAAACTACCTTATATGCATGATAGTGTTCATCAAAACTTAAAGTTTTATATTTTTCAATAAGAAACATTACTCTATCATTTTCATCCAAAATAATGTTATGAATCTTACCAAAATGTAACATTTCTTCATCTTTCATGTGTTCAACTACCATATTTTCAATATATTTCGTTCCATGCACAACAACCCACTTGCAGTTTGTAAATGGTATTGTTAATAATGTTTCCGACAGAAATATTTTGAAATGACTAAATTTTTTCAAGTTTTTTAAATAAATTACATTAGTTGGACCCACGTTGATATCATTTTGAAATCCTTCATCATTCATAAATCTTTTACAAAGCCCTAACTGATTTTTCAATGCTAAACTCAAACAGATATTCTTCCGATACCTGATGACTTGTGCATATTCTTTTATTTTTTTATGACGAGCTTCAAACCGTAAGCATGATTGAGGCCAAAGTGGCCCAATGACTTTTATTACTCTTGCATAATGCAATAAAAAATGGAATTTTGGTTTTAAAGTTTCGTTTACGATTTCAACATATGCTCGGTGATGATCACTTATCAGTTTCTCTAATTTGTTAAGATCTTTAACATCAAAAACCTTTGACATTAGCATACATTCAATTTTTCTTAGTAGAATATAAACTTGCCAATTTCTGTTACACCGTGGAATCAAATCACTGATCATAAGACCTAAATATTCTAATAAATTTCGCATTTCAGATGCAGAACATTGATAATATTTATTTTTTTTTTAAGATGATTTAGAGTAAAAGGTGGTATTTATTTGTTTGATACAACTTTTTTGAATAGAAAATACTTGATTCTATCATTTAAATGGTCCAATGTAATAAAATGTTCCACATTAATCAAATTATGAAGTATTGCCGCTAGTTCATAACGGCAAATACCCTCAAATAGATCATGCATCATGTCTACATAAAGATATTTTGTCACATGAAAGTTCGGTTAATTTTGAAATATACTGGCTTGTTTTATGCCAAATTGTCGATTTGCTAAATCACTTCTATAATCATCAAATGTTCGGAGTTTTGCGATATTTTCTTTGAATTGAACTGCTAAGACATCTTTTTCTTCTCTACAAAATCTGCAATAGTTATTGGAATTAAAACTCTCATTGAAACCATACAACAAATGAATCCCTAAATTATCTCCAGGCATCGACACAGGAGCAAAATACACTTTTTTAATACTATTATCGATTTCAATCGTTATTCCATCAGATTGTAAGAACAGTAATTCATCAATCAAAGGCTTGAATATTATTTCTAATGCATTATCAAGCTTTCCATCTGCTGATTTGTGCATTAATGCTAAGAAAATGTTTTCTAATTTCGATGCGTATTCTGGGGGTAGACAAGCAATTTTATAATATACAATACCGAGTTTATTGACACCAGAGTGAGATCCTAGTGGATTATTAACTTCTACATCATCAAAGTAAATTGAAAGTGGTAACAATAATTTTCCTTCTGATTGTGATTCTATTTCTTTCCATAAGCTTCCTTTCAAAACACTGTCAATGATTTCTATAGGTGTACTTTTTATTTTTTTAGTGTAGGAAATAATTGAAAAAAAAGACGTTAGGAAGTTCCGGGAAAGTTTTTAAAATATCTCTCATTGGGATAAACTGGCTATTTGTATGTTGTAGATCTAAAATTTCGGTATTTTTTACAGTTTTTCGAGCTACAACTGGCGAAATTATGTAACTGACAGGTTTTATTAAGTATTTCATATTTTCGAAATTATTTTGCATCTAATATTCCGTTTTTAAATTATGAAAAGGGTTTTTAATGATATTTAGCATATCAACGATTTCGGGGTCGATTACATTTTTACAATCTAACATTTCTTGCACCAATTCGATACTTTTACTCAGCAATTCAGAAGTATTCTCAACAATCTCTTGTATTACAGCTCTCGATATTTTTGAATTTGAGTACAGTTGTCCAAGAAATGAAAATACAGCACATTCAAGAGAAATGTTCACATCTTCAAAGAATTTTCCACTTATTTTACTTAATTTAGCCAAATTGATCTCTTGTTTTTGATACATTACAATTAGTGTCACAAAAATTATTTCCGGTTCAAATATCTGCTGAAGTAACAATTTTCGCGTTATTTGATCTATTATCTATAATTACATGTTTGCTTCGTATGTGTTTCTTAAAACTATAATAATTGGTAAAAGTTCGCATGCAATGAAGCTGTTTACATCGTATTTTTTTGTAAAATAAGCAACCATGGTTTAATTTGTTATGAACAAAAAATAATTCAACTTCTTCAACTGATAAACGACAATAAGTACATATAAAACTCATTTTTTTTCTATCAAAAACAGTATAACTCAGAAGTTTTCAGTTTCATCAACTATTTCGTGTGGCAATTCGATGCCCATTAACTGTAAAACATACATCACATCACGTTCGGTTTTAAATTTGTATAAAGCGTTCTGTATAAAAATCCACACTTGTTGTGTCTCAACCGGAAAGTGGGCGTTCCACGTAAAAAATAATTTGAAACATGTATCTAAGGCTTTCAAAGGTGAATCAAAGCGATATCGCACTTTATCGACTACAACATAATAATTTTTAGTGTCTTTCAAACTATCTCCGATCGCAATAATATAAGGCTGCACTGTAAGTCCCCGTGCAAACATTTGTTCGACTTTTTCGCTGTGCTTGGCTTCTATGTCACCTCCAGTCTGCAACGAAAAATTTCAATCGTTTAATACGTTCAACAAAATAAGTGAATATTTAATTGTTCATAAAACCTTCATATAGTCGACTCACCTTTAGAAAAATTGCCAATCCTTCTTTGCTTTCTTCAACAGTCGGTTTCCAATAGGTTTGATTTTTTACTTTTACGGAATATCTTGGAGATATTAAGTATGGTAACAGTTGGATTTGTATGAATTCCTTAGCAAATAGAAATAATGGTGTTTTTTCTGAAAATTTGAATGTGGTTAATGCACTCACGTTGAGTTATATCTTCTTGCAACAGGGCATTTCTCAACACCTGCATTGATTTAGAAAATTTTTTGGCACTTGTGATCGTCCATAGTTTGTTGAACAATGGTTCCCAGTTCAAATACAAATTTTCAGCATCAGTTTTGTATAAATTTTTAAAATCAATATCTATCAACTGATACCCATACTTTGGATCGGTCAATAAAGGATATTGTTGAAGGATACTTGAAACACTTTCTTCACTTTTTGTTATTCCATCAAAACGGGCTTTTGTTGTTATTTTCCAATGTGGCAAAACTTCGTTAGAATCCCGGCTGTGTCCCAAAAACAAGAGACTTCTTTTGACGTCACCATCTAAAAGACAAAGACATTTCATAAATATTCCACACTTCAACTACAAAATAGAAAATTACCCAGAGACCAAAAATTGCTGCCCTTAGTTTCATCCGATGTTCTTTTCTTTCTAGAGCCAGTCATCTGTCGATATAATTGTAATTTGTTGTGAAACTTATTCACAAGTCGACTTCGGGCATGGGTAGATATATTATCAAGAGAGTTTCTTTTAAATATAGGTGGAATGTAATAAGTTTCACTTTTTTCGTTTGGAAAAATTGCGACTATCTCATCGGTTAAATCGGCAAAGTCGTTGTTGCTTAAATGACTGGAAAAAAATGTTTCCTTTACATGTAACAAGCAAAAAAACTTTATATATAGTATTAACTTACCTAGAAGAATCAGCTATCAAGTCTGAAGCAATAATGTCACACAATAAAATGCTTGAACTGTCGGATAAGCAAGAATTTTCCTCATATTCGGCCTTTAGTGCCGCTCCAAAACTGTTTCGATTCAAAGGATCTTTTATATAGTTTGCATCAAAATGCCGCGTGCGTTTCCTATATCCACAAGGGGAACTTATTCTCGTAACATGTTTACGCAAACTCCGATGACTTAACAAGCTTCTTGGAGAACTATCCAATGAAGTTGTCGGTGAATTTGTTCGAGAATCCGTTGAGGATATGATTGAAGTGCTTGCAGATACCCTTTCTACATCAAACCCACGAGAAAAGATCTGCAAAATATTTCAGTCATTTCAATGAAATTTATTCAAAAAAATAACAAAAAAATTATTGTTCCCACTTACCGAAGCGGGTTGTTCTTGAGATTGAGAGGATGATCCGAATTCCTCTTCCTACCTTTGAATGAAATCGATTCGCCTACCGATTTCTGGAATTAGTTCCGCAATTATATAACGTCTGAGCAGTTTGAACCTTTGAATGGTAATTTTTTGATCTATTGAAAAAAACAATAATCTGTAATTTAAAGTTTTTAATGCACGAGAATTTTGTTACTAGTTCAATAAATTATTATAAACTAATTGAAACTGTGCAGTAAAGTAGGAGATTCTAATCACTGTCAAGAAACTATCGACAAATTGATTGTCAAAAATTAACCATTAAAAATTTTCAAATTCAATTTTATCTGACCGAGAAACCTCTTGAATACTTGTTTACCTAGACATAGGAAATTTTTGCTTTAGAATAATGAGAGATATGCTGACAATAATGTAATATATCAAAAACATATTTAGAGATTTTGGTTTATTTTTATAAATGTTCAATGGATGAAACCATCACTTGATGGCAGTTCGTCGTTCAAACGATAAAAAACACTTTTGCTATACGTTTTGATTAATTTTAAATATAACAGCTGTTTTGGCACGCCATGCCTTCCTCAGATATTGTCGCACGATTGGCTTTGTACAAAAATGGGTTCAAAGTCATTGGAACGATGAATACAGTATGAATAAATAAATAATCAAAAAATACAATATGAACCATATATTACACAATACATTTAATACTTAAGTCAAATTGATCATTATGTAATATATTAATATTTTTTCTTTACTTTGTTTCAAGAGTTTCTAATAACTTTAATATATGTCCTTCTACAACAAAGTGTACAATCTTAAAGGCATTATAAACTATGGTCGATCTCAATCAACTGATTCACACAATTAGAGACACCATCCTTGTTTTTGTAACTACAATTATGCCAACTACCAATATGCATGGCAATTCACAAACACCTGAGTTTTGTTTTTGATCACTTGAAGATTTATTAATTTTTAAGAATTCATCTAGCGATGCCTGAGTTTTAAATGCCAATTTTAAATCTTCTCTGTTTATAGGATCTACTTTTTATTTCTGCGGCTTTGCCAATGAATTTGAGGGTACAATATTTTGTAAATAGCAGAGAGAGGATATATGTACTATTCTACTATCAAAAATTATTGTAACCTCACATACATATATTGGCAAAACAACAGAAATAAATAGTAGATTCTTTAAGAGAGAAGATCCAGAAGTGGCTTTGTGAGGGCGATTCTAAAATTAAAAAACCTACTAGCAGTAAAAACCGACAATCAGGTATTTATGTATTGCCTTGCAAATCTTGTAAAAAATAGTATATTGGACAGGCAACCATCATTTCAAAGAAATGATGGTTGGATTGTTACGAAGATATGAGGAATTTCCAAAAAACATCAAGCATCTTGTTCTGAATGCCTTCGTACTGTCAAAAGTACATTACGGAGTGGTAATTTGGAGTCAGTCCTCAAAGCAACACCTAAATATAATTTCCAGGATATTAACCAAGGCGTATAAAAATATACATAATCTCCCAAGGCTCACACCAACAAACATAGTGTATCAATCATGTAACGCATTAACTTTTAACCAAATCATTAAAATGGAGAAAGCCAAGTTTATCTTCAAAAGTTTAAATCTCAGCTTGTCGTCACAAACACCATATATTAAAGTCTCACAAAAGAATCAATACAGTACTAGGAACGCAAACCAATTTGTAATTACTTTTGCAAGGACAGATCGCCTGAAAAACGATGCTACAAATGACGCCCTTCGTATATACAACAATCTTCCAGGATCAGTTAAAGAAGCGAATTCTCTTATGGTTTTCAAGAAAAGACTTAGGAACTATTTAATGAATAACGATTGAATCTCAGTGCAGAAACTTTCAACATAGCATCTTAGGTCAATTATTGATCCTATCTTCGAGATGCCTCGAGAAACACCTACTATTATTATAATATCAGTCCAGTAATTTCAACATAGCATCTTAGGGCATTGTTGACCCTATCGTCGAGATGCTTGGAGAGACAGCTATTCTTTTAACTCAGAGTTTTTTTACTGCGTCGAATTTTTAAATTTTTTTTTATCTCTGAGAGCTGATCACAATATGGACAAGACAAGATTAACCGGAGGACTTCACATATTTTTGTGTGCCCCCTTATACCGATGTGTTATACATTGCCTGGGTGGCACACCTGAGGAAACGACGAAATGTGAAGTGCAGATCGCACGAGCGTAGTGCGACGAAGAAAGTGTGATGGAGAGAGTGGAAGGGAATGGAGGTTAAAAAAAAAAAAATTTATATATATTTAATATTTCAAAGATCATAATAAGATAATTATACTTACAATATAAGGATGGTTTTACTAACCATGCAAGTCTTAGGATTGAGGTGGACTTTAATTTTTCAATGACTTTTAGATTCTACAATTAACCAAAAAAGAACACAAATTAACCTTATAAGAATCTCTTGAAATGAATGAAAAAAATCTTTATATAGTACTTAATGATCAATTGAATTGAAATAGTTCTCCATTGTTGAATTTAAAGCTGAAATAATAATCAATAAATATACAATCTAAAGTAGGGCTCATGTTCTATTTATTTATGCTGTATTCATTGTTTCATTTACTTTAAATTCCTATATATCTATTAAAAAATTTGTATGTTGCTAGTAGTGTAAAATTATCATATGCAGACATAGTGTGCCATAACGGCTGTTGAATTTAAAATTGAATAAAAAGTATGCTGAGAACTAACAAAAAATTTTAATTCAGCTAACCATCCTTTTCTTCAGTGCAGTGAGTGTAATATAATCTACTTAAGATTATAAATTTTCAAGAAAAAGAAATATTTCGACCTACCATCATAACACTTTTAGTAAATACATTATACCATATAACTTTTTTAAGGCAAGGATATTTTGGATACGTTTAAACAAATACTGATTTTCTTGAAAATTTATCATCGTTGTAGACTTTTCACACTCACTGTATTTGCTATAACACTCACTGTATTTGCCACAACAAAAACAAATATTTTAACAATTACATGGTTATAATAACCTTTGAACGTCGCAACGAAGTCCACGAAATCTCACTTCATCAAGTAGGATTTGGTTTCATGGTCTGCCATTCCAAATATAGTTAGCAAAACCCGCGAATAAAATATACTTATTTCGCAATTTTCACACACTACACTCACTATCTGGACGGTTTCGTTTCCGACATACGAATAAAGTTACTCTGCAGACCATCGATCATGTGCACGCACATGAAAGGTTTCACGCAAACAGCGATAGTTATCAATTTCTCTATGAGCGCATCTATTAGGGCATAGGGCATATCACGACACAATAGTCGAAAAGCGATCGCAATTAACACTTGGTTAAATGTGAGCGCGCACACTCTGACTTTGCAATTTGTCTTTGTGCGATTTTCGCTATTAAGAGGATCTCCGGGTTGCACATTTTCATGATTCGTAGGCACACATTAATTGGAAACTTGATGTGTTGGAAGGTTCATACTCATGATCTTAAAATTCTTGGTATAGTATGTATTCCTGGCAAAGACATACCTTCAACTGAGCATATCACTAGAGCGCATGCCTGAAAATACTTATCAGATCTTGTCATAATGTGCTTACATTTTCAGCTGAAAATTGTATGTTGCGATAGTCGTGTTGTGATATGCCCTAAGCCTAAGCAATATGTAAAGTTATATCTGCGACAGATGGTCACATAAAACAAGTTCTAGGTATGTGTTTGTTTTAGAGCAAAACCAAGCCGTTTGACTGCGATTTTTGATTCGTTCGAAGAATTCTTTGCACCCAAAGGCTTAAGTTTTCAAGCAAGAGAGGGAAATAACTGTAAACAAACAAAACATGTTTTGAACGAGGAAGAAATGTTATACCTACAAATATATTGAAAATGTGCCGTCTTCTCGAATCAGAAATATGTTACTTATATCAATAAGAAATATGATTAATTTTCCTAACAAAATGAGGAACAATATTTAGCATATGAATTGTGAAATCGCAAAGAATTATAAATTAGCCACAAAGTTAGTAGCTATTATTTCCTGTGTTTGGTTTAATTTCATTTCCCAAAAATTTCATGAACACATTGATGTTATTTGATTTATTTGCCATTACTTGCTTGCTTCGTCCTTTTTGCATCTTAAATCTAATATAATGTCTCTCAATTCAAAGCATACGAGTATTTTTAAGATTGAACAACTTCTAATGTTATACATTATTTTCATATAGTTGAGAGAAAAGTAGTTGATTTGAAACAAGTTAAACCTAATTTTGTAACAGTGCCACAAATTCAGTTTAAGTAGCATCAATTCGCTTGATCGAACTATTCATGAAGTTTGATCGGCTGTTGTTATATTTAATCAAGTGCTTTATGTTTAAAAATCCAAGCCCGCAACCAACTTGAATGAACAAATTTAGGAAAATTGATGTAAGCGCATGGTGATTGATTGATTATCAATTTCATTGATGCGAATACAAATACGTCAACCACGTGATGACGTTGACAATACGTCATGATTTTTTTCAGTGTAGTGTATGGGTTTATGGTAGGCTATTTTCAGATCGATCTCATCGCACCATGTATGCATAGACAAGTAGCATACGAGGCATGTTCAAAAAGTATCACGAATTTTGAATTTTCGCGGGTTACGTATATTCGAATTTCGATTTTTTTGTGGCGTTATGTTGGTACTCATGTCTGTCACTTATGCCGACAAGCTCAGCCATTTTGAATGTTCACTTGATTGGTGATAGCTGCTTTACTTGCACGTGTTTTCAATCGTCTTCGATTTTTACTTATTCAAAAAAATGGATCAAAGAACGTGTATCAAATTTTGTGTGAAAAACTAAATTAAGTGCGCGGATGCATTCCGAATGTTGACTGTGGCATACGGAGAAGCTACCTTGGACCGAAGCAACGTTTATCGGTGGTACAAAATGTTTTTAGAAGGCCGAGAAGATGTGAACGACGAAAAGCGTGCCGGACGCCCGAGCACTTCAACAACAGACGAAAAAATTAATGAAGTGGAGAAAATGGTATTGGCCAATCGTCGAATCACCGTTAGAGAAGTTGCTGAGGACCTAAACATATCGATTGGCTCGTGCCATTCGATTTTTATCAACGATTTGGGCATGAGACGGGTCGCCGCGAAATTCGTACCAAAATTGCTCAATTGCGACCAAAAACAGCAACGCATGAACATTGCTAATGAGATGTTAAACTCTGTCCGCGACAAACCAAATTTGCTCCAGAGGGTCATAACTGGTGATGAATCGTGGGTTTATGGTTATGACGTGGAAACCAAAGCTCAATCATCTCAATAGAAGCTGCCGCATGAACCAAGACCGAAAAAAGCGCGCCAAGTTCGGTCGAATGTGAAAGTTTTGCTGACAGTTTTCTTCGATTGCAGGGGCGTGGTGCATCATGAGTTCTTGCCACAGGGAAGAACGGTCAATAAGGAATATTACCTGCAAGTTATGCGCAATTTGCGCGAAGCAATCCGCCAGAAACGCCCGGATTTGTGGGAGAACAAAAATTGGCTTTTGCACCACGATAACGCCCCTGCTCACACATCGTTGCTTGTGCGCGACTTTTTGGCCAAAAACAACACACTAATGATGCCGCAGCCACCGTATTCCCCAGATCTGGCCCCCTGTGACTTTTTCTTGTTTCCTAAACTGAAGAGGCCCATGAAAGGACGACGTTACGCTACGCTTGACGAGATAAAGACGGCATCGAAGGAGGAGCTGAACAAGATTAAAAAAAATGATTTTTTGAAGTCCTTCGAAGATTGGAAAAACCGTTGGCACAAGTGTATAATATCTCATGGAGATTACTTTGAGGGGGACAAAATAGATATTCATGAATAAATAAATAATTTTTGAAAAAAAAAAACAAAATTCGCGATATTTCTTGAACACACCTCGTATGTTATAGGGTGTTCTTGAGAAGGATGGTCACGAGTCATTGTAGGATGTCAAGAGATGATTATTACTTTCAGAAGGTGTTTGTTTGATGGTAATTTGAAGAACAGATGTACACTTGAGTTGAATGAACTCATTCGGGTTTTTTTCTGTCCATCATTAGATATTTATGAATGGCAGAGTTAAGTGTTGGATATCCTAGGAATGTTTAAGTCATTTTGTTTGGTTGTTTGAGGTATTTTTTCACTTGATCAGTTGGAGAATGGTTGTTAACATTAAAAAGACTGTATTTCTTTCTAATAAAAATAATATATTGAGTAATGCTATTTTTTGTCATATGTAAGTAAATTTTGATATATATTAATTTACAGCACATCTGATAAATGGCTTGACATATTTATGAATTCTATAGCATATTGAACAATTTTAAAGTTAACTTAAGTTTATTCAGCTGCACTATTTCTGCATTGGGACCATACAGATGTATAATAAATTATCTCACATCTTTTTTAATGTTTATTGTAATTTATATAGCAGTTCAATATCCTCAGCATATCATTGTAGCTTATATCTCCTTCACTCTAGTGCAAACTGTTGATGCTGCGATTCCAATATCATTTTGTTTGTATATTTTTGAAGAGCGGGGAGAATAGTACGTTCGTTTACGAATAACTGATGAGCATTTCCCGATACAAATTTGAATATCGATGATATAATTTTTCATTCTGAGTTTTGGTTCAACTGTTGATACTTCCTGGTGCCATTAATTAATACTTTGTCATATGTATTCGAGACTGCAAGAGTAAGTACTGTTTCGTGGGAAAATATTTCTCGTTTCTCTATAATATGAATGACAAATGCATGTATCAGTGCCTGATGTTGTATACCCCATTGCCACGCAGGCATCAATGACCGCTCATCATGCGTTATGACGCGTCATAATGCATAATTGTGAGTCATCATACATGCATGGCAATGGGGTAGGCTAGGTAGAAGGTTATCTTTCATCTCTGCGAGGCCCTCTGCCCACTAATCAACTCGGGTAGTAGGTGTGAAAGAGAAAACTGCCTTGAGTTCACCAGGGAATTGGGTTAATAGGCGCAAAAGAGAAAACATATTGGTGTCAAGTTGATCGTTATTCTACTGCTGAACAAACCATTCATGACCCTAGAAGACGACCCAACTGACCGGTGATTGTGGATAACCCTCTTTGAATGGTAAAGAGACCATTCGATTATATGATACTAATAAATAGACACTTGATAGCTATTATAATGCACACATCTAGAGACATTTTCCCGTGATGTTTTCTCATTTAACAGGTTGTGAGTAATGATGCAGCCTTAAGTCATCAAAACCATTCAAAACCTTTCTTCTGGAGATACCAAAATTTTACTCAATTGTCCGATGATAGAGAAAAAATCGGTCCGGCCATAACATACTAATCTTCCTGTACATCCCGGATAATCCAAAAGGGTTGATCATACATGAGAACACCAAGATGGTTTAATATACTTAAAAAGTCCCACTATAAGCCCTTAATACATCGACTGGATTAAGGCCAAATTAATTCATGTTAAGGCCCTCGCAATGGTCTGCATAAAGCGGAGATTTATTCAATGAGTTTGTGGTTTGCAAAATGATTCAAATTGCCGATCCAAGGGATCATACGATTTTCGAGCATTTTGGGTGAGTACATAAGTTTAACAGATTGATTTCAATGCAACGGAACATCATAGTGGGCGGTAAGGGTCTCAAGCATTATTAACTTCAAAAACAATGCCGCACCACAAGTCTTATTAAGATATGAAAAGCCTGGAAAAATAAACTTGAATTGCTGTAGAAAGGGTTTCTCATAGATTAGATAGACAGGAGTCAAGGGAAAAACTGATGCACATGAAAAAAGAAGGGTGTATTGGCTCAATTTTATGAAGAATATATCAGCATGAAATACGATCAATCAATTCTCGTGTAACTAACAATGGCTGCCCCCTAATCAAGATTTGTTTACCAAAACAGCAACCTAGACGTGAATATTCTTGTCTGACCCAGGTATGCCTACAAATAACTTGGAAGATGATGGCGATGCAGTCTTAGTAATCAGTAGGCTTAAGGTAAAATGTGACAAGCATATGCTGGCTGTACTTGGTATTAAAAGTAATAAGAATTTTCTTTTAAATAGATACTTCCCAAGTAACGAATAAATTTAAAGAATAAAAGATAGCCCGTAGGATCAAATGCTCAGCTTATCAACTAAAGAAAGCTACACAGACAGCTCAAAAGATAGCATATCAGCTAAACAGACAGGGCATTGGCTATAAAGTTAGCTGCATCAACAACTTACCAGCTAAATAGACGGCTTTATCAGCTAACCGATTATCACAACCACCAGCATATTAGCTAAACAGACAGGGTATTTTCTTAAAAGACAGCTACATAGACAGCTTACCAGCTAAATAGACGACCTTATCAGCTAACCGATTATCACAACCACCAGCATATTAGCTAAACAGACAGGGTATTTGCTTAAAAGACAGCTACATAGACAGCTTACCAGCTAAATAGACGACCTTATCAGCTAAACGATTATCACAACAGCCAGCTACATAGACAGCTTACCAGCTAAAAAGACGGCTTTATCAGCAAAACGATTAGCTCAACAGCCAGTATATCAGTGAAACAGACAGGGTATTGGCTAAAAAAAGACAGCTCAACAAAAAGCATTACACATTAGATAGACGGCCCATCAGCAAAAGCGACAGCTAAACAGACTATTTTAAAGAAAAACAGACAGCTAATTATCCTATAAGCAATCTATTGTAGCCTCGCAGTACTCCGAAAAAAAAACTTTAAAGAAAATACAGAGCAAAGTGTCACTTCCTGCTTCCTGCTAAATCATGAGAGTAAGCAGCATTACAGTATCAAAAGCTTAAACATGTTTACTCATAGAATTATCAACACATATCGAACTTGACCTCCCCTTCCATCCATAAATTCAGAGAAGTGAATATATATGCTGGTGTAATAAAAATTCATCTTTAGTTTTACTTCTAGAAGCAGTAAATTAAAATGATTGGAGCAGATGCTGGAAATTCATCAGCTAGTCAGAAGCAGAAAAAGGAAAGCCAGACTGATAAGGCTACTTCAGCTCGAAAAGTGATAAAGAAAGAGAAAAAACGAATGAAGAATCGAGAGGAACTGCGAATCGATGAGAAAAATCCATTGCTGAACTATACATACTATCTTGATGAACGTTTCCACAAAAGCAAAGTTATATTTGGATTTGACCCGCTGACATTTCAAGCGAAAATATTACGATGCAGTGGACAAAATCAGTTGGAGTTAGATAGCATTCAATGGACTTCATTTCGCCAATACCCTATTGATCTCAAGGATAGAGTAGATGTATTCCCTGCAAATTGGCTTGGAATTCTTGAACTCTTCTACATACCTATTGGAGGCAAGAGACTTATACTTAAACATCCCGAGCTCTTCACGCTTTTCATCTTGATGGATTGTGTGAAGGAATACTATGACCAATATTGTGCAAGATGCAGAGAGAAAAGCGTACTTAAACTGTATATCAATGACTTCTTCACTCCAACTCAAACATCATTTGTAAACGTAAACTTTTCTAGACTTTTTTATGAAATACCAGTACTTTGTAATGATCTAATCTTCCACCATGTGATGAAATAAAGTACTACAAACGCTATAAATAATGTTCTACTATGCTAAAAGCAATAATTTATTAGAAAATCGTACAGAGGTTTGGTAAATTTCATACTCCTGTGAAAGGTTTGGTAACCAAGTATAATCTCTTTAGTCTATAAAATACTGAAGTTTATTGAGAAAACGATCCTCTCCTAAGTTGCACTGGGCAAATTAAAACATGAATGTATGTATGTTAACTTAAACAAAAAGAGCCTTTTAAAGGGTGTCAGCATGTCGTTTTTTCTATCACTAGACTACATATTAGTCTACGGATTATTATGAAGTTTTTAAAATTCAGTGAAACAGTGGTCCTAAATCAATCCATTCAAATGACGTCAAGAAAACTAATAGAAGAGTACCGTGATATTTTTCCTGAACATCAAATACGAATAGAGAATTATATGCTTAAATATGGAAATATGGGTGGGAAAATATCTAAAAAACATGGAATACACTATCAAATGTGTGAATAGTCTAACTCTAATACGACATTAGGCACTGATACATGCATTGTCATTCATATGATAGAGATACAAGAAATATTTTCACACTAATAAAACAGTACATACTCCTACAGTCTCGAATGCATACGAAAAAGTAATAATTCTTGACACCGGGTAGTATAAACAGTCCAAACAAAACTAGAACCAACTGAAAAAGTTTATCATCGATTAACAATTTGTATCGGGAAATGCTCGTCAGTAATTCGTCAAGGAACTTACTATTCTTCTAAAGGGGTGAGTATCGGTCGGTTCGGTTACCGAACCGCACCAAATCAGCTAAACCGAAACCGAACCGACTCTCTCACAGAAAACCCGAACCGATCCGATAAATGGCAAAACCGAACTCAACCGAACCGATAAAAATCGGTCGGTTCGGTTTTTATCGGGTTTAACCGAGATGAACGAAAAGGATAGAGGGTTGATTAAGAATATCCATTAAAAATAAAAAATAAACAAACCATGCCTTCAATTTGTTCATAAGAAACGAAATATAGTTTCTCGAGTTATACCAATTTATTAATTTTATTTTGATATCACAATGAACAACTGAACCAAAATCTTCGAAACTTAAGTTTAAAATAAGGTTTATATAAATTTTCATTTTTTTAAGTTTGGATAGATACTTTTTAAGTTTAGATATATATTATATTATTATATTGTACTGAAAACGAGTCAAATGAAATTTTGATTATACAACAAACAATAAAAATATAATATTCAAGTTCTGCAATCTTGAACCAACCAACAGTAAATTCCACGAAAGTTAGTATAGGGAGTCATCAAATTACTACAAATAAAATTACATTATCATATATTGTAATATGAGGAAAAAGTTAAAATTTATATCTATAGACGAAAATCTTTATAAAAAATAATAATAAATTTGAATGAATATTTAAACGCCTTACACGATCATTCATGCTGATTGATCAGTATGGGAAGAGCTTGCACTAACTCCAATATTCGGTAGGTCTAAAAAGGGGAACAAATAAGCAATGAGATTGATATTAGAATAATATTAATACCTTTTTCGAATTTCTCAATCTCCTCCAATTGCTCCTCAATGAATTTCTTTTGCTTTTGTGTTCGTAGCCAATCTTATACACATATTAATGATTCGACAATTTTAGGAGCTAAAGAACTCCTGAATGGATCCAACACACGACCACCAGTACTAAACGCGGATTCAGAAGCAACTGTTGAAATTGGAATTGATAAAATATCACGAGCCATTCGTCCAAGGATAGGGAACCTTTCACTATTTAATTGACACCACCTCAACAAATCGAAATCCTTTTTATTATCTTCAACTAGGCTTTCCTCCAAGTATAAATCCAGTTCTAATTTTTTTTAATAACACCTTTCAATTCTATTTTCTGCTTCTTGAACTTTTCTTTTATAAATGAATAAGGTACACTAGTTGATTCACTAACGCTTCACTTTGAAGACGAAGTGATGGCCAATGCACCTTCGCTTTCAGAGAAATACATTTGCTTATACTCGGAAAATAACACCGCCATTTCATTTCTGACCTCATGAAAAAATATTTTACCTGTTTCTTTGCCAAACATCTCACTGAACCCATACAGCATATATTCACATTTCTCACGTGGATCCAGAATATTTGCGAAGAAGATCAGCTTATTCATTTTGCTTGGTTCTCCCCAATATTTGTCGAATTTCAATTTCATTGTATTTCTTAAATGTCTAGCTTCCAAATCATTACTGTTTTTCCATTCATTTAAAATGCAACATACATTGCTAATCTCACTGAAAAATGAATTAGATGTTACATATAAGGAACCTGAAATCCTCAGTGTAGTTTTGTAGAAATATTCAAGCATGGTAGCCATCCTTCTTGCACAAGCCCAATCTTCACTTGTAGGCACTCCATCAATCCCTAAATCAGTTTTATAATTAAACTCCATCTCCTCAAATCTATCAAATGCTTGTTTAAATTTTTCAGCAACGCTTAACATTAAATAGGTTGAATTCCACCTTGTAGAAACATCCAAACATATGGATTGCTTACTATCTATTTCTTCCCATATTGAATATTCCTTAAATTTAGCAAGTCTAGCTGGAGAGTTCCGAATGTATCTTACCGCATTCCTTATACGTTGCACACTAGGGTTGATATCCTTCAACCCATCACAAACAATCAAATTAATCACATGCGCAATGCATCTCATATGCAAATATTTACAATTTGATAAGGAACCACTCCAATTATTCATTTTCCTTTTCAAATAAGAAATCGCAGTATCATTTGAGCTTGCATTGTCAACTGTAATAGTGAAAACATTGTTCAATCCCCAGTCCATCAAACATTGTTCAATGGCTTTAGCAAGATATTCACCCCTATGGCTAGTCACAGGACAAAAATTGATAATTTTTTTGTGTAATTTCCAGGAATCATCTATGAAGTGTACAGTAATACACATGTAATTAATTCTTTGCAAAGACGTCCAGGTGTCAGTAGTGAAACTAACTCTGTGTGCATTGTTTTTCATGAACGTTTTTAATTTCAGTCTTTCATCGATGTATAATTGAAAACAATCTCTAGAAATTGTCCACCGAGAGGGAATCTTGAAACTAGGACAAGAATCTTCCATGAATTTCCTAAAACCATCACCCTCAATAAATTTAAAGGGAAGCTCGTCAACAATAATCATACGAGCAAGTGAAGATCGTATTAGGTCTTGATCAAATTTCCAAGTACTGATTTCACATGGAGTCCAAACGTTATCGTCATTTCCTTCCTTCACATTCTGCTGCAAGTTTAATAATGTTTGTCGTGTATCCATTGAGTGTGGATTTTATAAGCAACCATTCATGTGATTCTTAAGAGAAGATGTACCATTTTTCTTTGGATGGCAACAAACACAATAATTACACCTAGCTTTCACAAGTACACATTGTTCATCTTTGATTTGTTCAAAGTGATCCCATACTTGGGACCTTAATCTTCTCGTCTTCTGGGATTCATTCGGTGTGCCATTTTTCTCAACTTGAGAACATACTAAAGGGGAATTCTACGTCTAGCACTCGTTGCAGGTAGACGTGTTTTTAATTGCTCCTGTCGTTAATTTTAAAAATTAATTAATTTTTCGCAAAAGTCAGTTTCAAACAATTGCAATATTTTTTTACGAGCCAGTCAAAAGCAAATTTTGATTTTATTGGGAAAACCATCACCGTCGAATTATTCGAGCATTTATCGAATACCTGAAATTCATTTCCTGAAGAAATATCAAAAGTGGAAATACGTTCAAGGGAAGTCCAGGTCTGAGAACATTCCCTCTAGTCTCGCTGCGAAAGCAACGAGATGGAGGAGCCCGATGGCTTCAGCCATCAATCAGAAGGATCATGCCCATCGCCAATGATGACAGGCGAAAAAAAGCTTAAAAGAAGTTAAGAGAATAAACAAGAAAAACCGACAATCCTATCGGTAATCGAGATCGAACAGCTGATACAAGAAAAAGAGAAAGCTGAAAAAATCGAAAAAGAAAATAAAGAACTCAAGCTTCGAGCTAAATCGTTAAAAGCACTTGTTGGAACGTTAACATTCAGCAAGGATAAAGAAACCGAGAAAGGCCGACAAGCAAACCCAAAAACCGAAGACAAGAAAATTAAAAAGCCACAGGAAGAAGCTAATCAAGAGGATGTCCTCAGCGCAGGAGGCGCAAACGACAGCAGAAAATACTATGCAGCGATTACTGGTCTTCAAGAAACGATGAACATTGAAGAGGATACAGGTAAAACGTCAAAATTAGATAATGATTTCATTGAATATCTTAAAATTAAAAATCGGGAGAAAAAACCAAAAAGTTTGTTTGCTGGTCCGTCTGCTGGTCCGTCCGTTAACATTAATGAAAAAAAAAGAAAATTCCCACCAATCAATGTGTTTGGGCAAACGGGCAAAGATATGGTTCGGCTTTTGGCGGCTGAAAATAAACTAAAAGATTTTCAGATAAGAAGAGTCAATGCCGATAAGGTGACAATAAGGACTAAGTCGCTGGTTGATTTCCAGGCAACAAAAAGTGCCTTAAATTCTGGAGATGTTCCGCATTTCACGTACACCCCGAAAAGCGAAAAGAACCAAACCTTTTTATTGAAGGGTCTGGACTGTGGTGAGGACACAGTCGATCTCCTTCAGGTGCTCCAAGAAGCTGCACCAGAAATACAGTTTATTTCAGTTAAAAACTTTGCAACGAGAAGATCGATTGTGGAGCGCAAAAACTTGCCTCACTACTTAGTCCAGATTTCCAACAAAAGTAGTTTAAGTGCCCTGCAGAAAATACGGTACTTGAACTTCCGCGTGGTGAGGTGGGAGTGCCTCCAGAAAAGTGAGGTCAACCAGTGCTACAGGTGTCAAAGATTCGGTCATTCGGCTGCCAATTGCGCCATGAAATATAGGTGTGTTAAATGCAAAGACATTCATGCTCCCGGCGAGTGCAAATTGGCTCAGGCGGAGCCAAAAGAAAAACTATATTGTGTGAACTGCGGTGCCTTTGGTCATCCAGCATCATATCGAGGATGCCCCCGGTATCAAGATGCAAAGGTTAAAGTCACTCCCAAACAAAGTCAAGCACACCGCAGTGTGATACCTACCAACTTCGTCAAGCCCGGGGTGTCATTTGCACTTGCTGCGAGAGGACCAGCAGACAATGTAAATAAAATAAATAATTTAAGTGGCAATAATGAGCTGCTCCTTAAAATTTATCAGCAATTAAATTCCTTATCGGAGCGAACCGATAAACAAGATTCGAAAATTAACATTGTTTTTCAGCGTTTAGGGCTTTCAAATGCCTTAAAATAAGTTGTCATCCAGCTACATTCCCACCGATAGGAAATGTCTCATCTCGATCAACGTCAACTCCATTGTTACTTTACATCGGCGTGATTATCTCCTTGAATTCATTGCCAGACAAAAGCCTGACATCGTGCTTCTCACCAAAACCCACCTCAGTTCATGGCACTCCATGAGATTCAAGGATTTTGAGTTCGTAAGAAACGATAGGGTAACAGGTGATGGGGGAGGTGGCACCGGGATATTGGTTCGAAGACCATATAATTTCCAAAATATTGAAAAAGTCGAATTCAAAAGCTTTGAATCTCTTGAAGTGTCCGTTATCAAAATCTCACTGCCAGGTGGGGATAACCTCTTCGTTATCTCTGCCTATGCAACTGGTGGAACTGTTCTCAGACTCAAGGAGGAACTCAATTCCTTGTTTGAAATACCCGAATTGAACAGGCTACATAACTATTATATTATTGCTGGTGACCTAAACGCCAAGCATACATCATGGCTGAACGCCACCAATAATCCAAGAGGTGTATTCCTGAAATCGTGGATAGTAGAGAACCAAATTGAATACAGGTGCACTCTATATGGATCGGAGTTCCCAACATACCCTAGGACAAATTCATACTTGGACCTTTGCATTGCTGACGCAAGACTCGAATTCAGCTTTAATAGTCCTCAACGGAAACTGCAGGTGCTTCCTCATGATAGCGACCATAACGCAATCGTAATGGAAATCAATCATCACAGGGATGATTTCTTCCTCATTCCAGTTCAACATGAAAATCATCGGTTGAATTTCAAAAAAACAGACTGGGGAAAGTTTCAAAATAAGTTTAATCGGGAGTACCAGAAGCAATGTCCCCCTTCTGATGGTGGCAACTCTTGCTCAATGGTTCCTAATGACAGGAATCTAACTAACGATGAAATAGATGTCTATTTGTCGAAGTTAGAGAAGCTGACGTTGGAAACGATTGAGAATGTAGTTCCCAAGATTAAACATCGAAACAATATGGAAGGATATGAAACACCAACCATCGCAAAGTTTATAGGGTTGAAAAGCCTCCTTCTCACACGCGTCAACAATATTTATCGACGATTTTTGGACTATAACCATCCCTCGTTGTCTTTGTTGAAATTACATCTGAAGAATGTCCGGAACTTAATCCGGTCATACTTCAGAAGTGAGGTCAGCAATCAATGGGTGGAAAAATTGAGGAGTATTAGCCCACAGGACCCAGGTGGCGTGTTCGCGAAAGTGAATAGCATATTCCACAAGAAGTCTCGAGTGAAGGTATCGAATCTTGAAGTCACTAGTGATGAGATGAATCTTCTCGATGTGGCTGGTATCGAAATTGATAGTACGACTCCGGATAGAAATGGAAACAGGATTATTTGTGAAGGATTGGATAAACTTGCCCTGATTGGAACACATTTTGAATTGGTTCATCTACCAAACCCTGAGAGAGGGAATGAAATATTTTCAGAGGTCGTGGAAGCAAAAGTTTCCGACTTCAAATCAAGCCTGAACGGCCAATCAATTCTTCATTTCAATAAAACATTAACATCTGACCTCATACCGAGCTTGAATCTTATTGATTATTTTGTCAGCTATGAAGACTTGTGTTTCATATTTCGCAGGATAAAAAATCATGTGGTACTGATGGTATTCCAAATGCAGTTCTCCGACATTTGCCTGAGGTTGCTATTAGGAACTATTGCATATTGTTCAACAACATGTTGAGCAATTCATATTTCCCAAAAGAGTGGAAAAAGGCTAATGTATTTCCGATCTTGAAGAAAGGAAAAGAATCTTCGGGCCCCAAAAGCTATCGCCCAATCAGCTTGCTGCCTAACATCAGCAAGGTGTTTGAAGTGATACTCAACAGAGCATTAAACGCCCACATTGAGGAAAATGAGTTGATGCCGAATTGCCAATTTGGTTTTCGTGCCAGGCATTCGACCACACATGCAATAACGAAAGTAACCTCAGACATCTGTTGGAAACTAAATGATAGACAATGTGTTGGAGCATGTCTCATTGATATGGAGAAAGCCTTCGATACGGTATGGTTAGATGGACTCATTTTTAAACTCCTTCAGGACAAGTTCCCCAGAAACCTTGTCGCCATGATGTGTAATATGTTGTACGGGAAATCGTTTGTCGTCACTGATGGAAATCTGACAACAATGCGCGAGTTCAAGGTCTTGAATGGTCTACAGCAGGGAACAGTTACTGCGCCTCTGCTCTTTTCAATCTTAATTCGCAAGCTATTGAACGGCTTTGATTTTAACGTCTCACCAACGCGATCATTGGTAGCGTTTGCTGATGATCTGATCATCTATACGCCAGACCGAAAAGCTACAATAGTTCAGAGCAATCTCCAAAAAATGTTCAATGATGTACAGCTGTACACTGACACTTGGCGAATGAAAATCAATGCGCAGAAGTGTGAAACAATCTTGTTTCGGACAACGCTGCAGGGGGTCAGTCAAGACCTGAAACGTTATTGAAAAAGATTTCCACATCATGGCTGGCGAGGGTAGTTTAGAACGAGTTCCACATAAATCCTGCGTTCGATACCTCGGTGTTTATCTCGATCAGTATTTGTATTATACTGAATATGTGAGAATCATTCTCAGTAAGGCACTAAATGTAGTCATGGCCCTTCGAAAACCCTTTCATGCCAGATACATTGATCAGAAGGTCAAAATTATCTGTTACAAGACACTGGTTAGACCAGTTTTGACCTTTTGATCAATATATCTGGCATGAAAGAGTTTTCGAAGGGCCATGAATACACCTCTTGGATTATTGGTGGCGTTCAGCCATGATGTATGCTTGGCGTTTAGGTCACCAGCAATAATATAAAAGCTATGCAGCCTGTTCAATTCGAGTATTTCAAACAAGGAATTGAGTTCCTCCTTGAGTCTGAGAACAGTTCCACCAGTTGCATAGGCAGAGATAACGAAGAGGTTATCCCCACCTGGCAGTGAGATTTTGATAACGGACACTTCAAGAGATTCAAAGCTTTTGAATTCGACTTTTTCAATATTTTGGAAACGATAGGGTCTTCGAACCAATATCCCGGTGCCACCTCCCCCATCACCTGTTACCCTATCGTTTCTTACGAACTCAAAATCCTTGAATCTCATGGAGTGCCATAAGCTGAGGTGGGTTTCGGTGAGAAGCACGATGTCAGGCTTTTGTCTGGCAATGAATTCAAGGAGATAATCACGCCGATGTAAAGTAACAATGGAGTTGACGTTGATCGAGATGAGACAAATCCTATCGGTGGGAATGTGGCTGGATGACAACTTATTTTAAGGCATTTGAAAGCCCTAAACGCTGAAAAACAATGTTAATTTTCGAATCTTGTTTATCGATTCGCTCCGATAAGGAATTTAATTGCTGATAAATTTTAAGGAGCAGCTCATTATTGCCACTTAAATTATTTATTTTATTTACATTGTCTGCTGGTCCTCTCACAGCAAGTGCAAATGACACCCCGGGCTTGACGAAGTTGGTAGGTATCACACTGCGGTGTGCTTGACTTTGTTTGGGAGTGACTTTAACCTTTGCATCTTGATACCGGGGGCATCCTCGATATGATGCTGGATGACCAAAGGCACCGCAGTTCACACAATATAGTTTTTCTTTTGGCTCCGCCTGAGCCAATTTGCACTCGCCGGGAGCATGAATGTCTTTGCATTTAACACACCTATATTTCATGGCGCAATTGGCAGCCGAATGACCGAATCTTTGGTTGACCTCACTTTTCTGGAGGCATTCCCACCTCACCACGCGGAAGTTCAAGTACCGTATTTTCTGCAGGGCACTCAAACTACTTTTGTTAGAAATCTGGACTAAGTAGTGAGGCAAGTTTTTGCGCTCCACAATCGATCTTCTCGTTGCAAAGTTTTTAACTGAAATAAACTGTATTTCTGGTGCAGCTTCTTGGAGCACCTGAAGCAGATCGACTGTGTCCTCACCACAGTCCAGACCCTTCAATAAAAAGGTTTGGTTCTTTTCGCTTTTCGGGGTGTACGTGAAATGCGGAACATCTCCAGAATTTAAGGCACTTTTTGTTGCCTGGAAATCAACCAGCGACTTAGTCCTTATTGTCAACTTATCGGCATTGACTCTTCTTATCTGAAAATCTTTTAGTTTATTTTCGGCTGCCAAAAGCCGAACCATATCTTTGCCCGTTTGCCCAAACACATTGATTGGTGTGATGTACAGCTGTACACTGGCAATTGGCGAATGAAAATCAATGCGCAGAAGTGTGAAACAATCTTGCTTCGGACAACGCTGCAGGGGGTCAGTCAAGACCTGAAACGTTATTGGAAAGATTTCCACATCATGGCTGGCGAGGGTAGTTTAGAACGAGTTCCACGTAAATCCTGTTTTCGATACCTCGGTGTTTATCTCGATCAGTGTTTGTATTATACTGAACATGTGAGAATCATGCTCGCAAAGGCACTAAATGTAGTCATGGCCCTTCGAAAACTCTTTCTTGCCAGATACATTGATCAAAAGGTCAAAATTATATGTTACAAGACACTGGTAAGACCAGTTTTGACATATGGATGTCAGATCTGGTACAACCAGAGCGCTAGTACTATGGAAAAATTAAGAGTTTTCGAAAGGAAATGTCTTCGTGCATGTACTGGTTTGTACAGAAAGCCTGAGACGGATTGGAAACATTATATATCGAATAGAAGAATTTATCAAACTGCTGAAGTGACGGGGGTCGATATCTTCATATTGAAACTTCTTCGTGATCATATCGCAAGATCTGTGACTGTAAGTGAAAACCCTTGGATTTGACAGCCGTTCCACCCTACAGATGGGTATATAGTGACTTGCCTCGCTACTGGCTTCATTCCTCCAGAAGCATTCGTGTATTTGGACATGAATCGATATGTTTTTGATTCTGACGGCATCCCAGTCATATATCACATATATCGACGGGCCACCGATAAGAAGATAAAATATCCTCCGAACTTGAGTTCACGAGACCAACGATTTCAATGGAGATACTCATTCGCTAGATTCGTTGAAGCTGATCGAGTTGAGACGGCGCAATCCAGGTATTGGTGGCTGAATGACAATGTCTAAATTATTCGTGTTTATTTTCAGTTTTGGTGTTTTTCGTTATTTAGTTTTTGAGTTTCAGCTCATTATTGCTACATTTAGTATTGTTGTTTATTTATGTTAAAAATTAGGTAAAGGTTAGGTATATGTAATGTTTACAATATTCCGTTAGAGATACGATTGAACACTTGGGTAAGGAATATTGTTACAGAATTTTTTTAGTATAAGATAAAGTTTTTGATTGTATTTTATTAGAAATAAGTAACAACATATTAGGTGTAGGATCAAAGTTTCACTGTTGTGTTTTAATTATAAATAATTTTATGATAGTGTTGGTTGGTTTTTTCTCCTCTTTCCAATTAAATTTTAGAAATATGTAATAATCGTAATTAATTGAATTTGCTATAGTTTTTTTGATGAAATGAGTTAATGATAACGTACAAATTTAGAGAGCTATTTGGGCCATTAAGTTTTTTGATTGTTATTGTTTGGAATTTGCTTTATATTCTTTTAAAATTTATAACGATTAGTATTAAAGGACCGAAGCCTGCTCTACGACACGACACAGGGCCAACAAAGGATGGAAATTACATCGGGTGTTGCGCAGGGATCTATCCTTTGTCCGGACCTGTGGAACGTGTCTTACGACGGGCTACTGAGACTTGAGATGCCAGATGAGTCGCGCTTGGTCGGCTATGCGGATGATGTTGCGGCTCTGGTCGCCGGACGCACCGTTGAACAAGCGCAACTTAGGCTAGGTATGCTAATGCGCCGAGTGAGGGACTGGATGACTGCTCGCGGGCTCAGTTTAGCACTGGAGAAAACCGAAGTGGTCATCTTGACCAAAATAGAGAATCCCTAGAGTAAGGATGATCAGTATTGGAGATATACAAATCGAATCGAAGCCAGCGGTGAAGTACCTGGGGCTACTGATCGACTCGAAGATGAGTTTCTCTGAGCAAATCAGGGCAACGGCTGAGAAGGCTATTTCGGGAATATCGGCCCTGAGTCGACGTATGGCCAACGTAGGGGGACCCAGCCCATCAAGAAGACGCCGTTTGATGAGTGCTGTAGGGTCAGTGCTACTGTACGGAGCAGAGGTATGGGGCGACGCTCTCAGCAAGGAGGTATACCGAAAACGATTGGCACAGGTACAGAGAAGAGGAGCACTGAGAATTACATCTTCGTATCCAACAGTCTCCGACTCGGCGGTGAGAGTGATAGCAGGCATGATACCTGTCGCCGAAACGAGGATGCGAGGGAGATCGTTGTCCGCGAGGAGTGACAACGCTCGCTCAACGATTGGCAGCAGTCTTGGAGGAATTGCACGAAGGGAAGGTGGACTGCGCACCTCATCCCGGATGTGAGACCGTGGCTAAATCGAAGGCATGGTGAGACTGAGTTCTATCTGACCCAGCTTTTGAGCGGGCACGGGTGTTTTCAGTCTTACCTGCACAAGATCGGCAAGTCACGGTCTCCCGATTGTCGGATTTGCCCAGGAGAGGAGGACAATGCCTGTCAAACATTTTTTGCGTGTACCAAATGGGCAAGGCTGCAAAGGGAACTCTACAGGGAGACGGGAGAGCTCACCCCGGATAATATAGTTGCGGTGATGCTCGAATCGGTTGACAAATGGAACCAGGTGGCACATTATGCTCGGACAGTCCTAAAATATAAAATGGACTCACAGCAGCTGGGGGCACTGGGGCTCTTCTGGCGATTCCTCTTCCTCTCTCCCCGCCCGCTAGGAAAGGGATTCCCTAGCTTGAAGGCGCTCCAAGGCGTAACAAAACGAGACCTGGCCCGAAGTAATGTGTCAAACGGTTCCAGGCTGGGTTCTCAGGTTGACAGGGGAGGTGTTTAGTGGGTAGTCCAAAGGTATCCTCCATGGGAGTCCCACACTGCCAGACTCGGCGGGCATAAATGCCTTCACCTCCCTACCACAAAAAAAAAAAAAGTATTAAATAAACCGCTTTTGACTTTGACTTTGAACATACCAAAGGCAATTCATTGCTTTCAGTGATATTTTTATCATTTGCCATTATTGATTGTTGAGATTGTAAATCAGACATCTACAATGCAACCAAATAATGAAGATGCATCAGTTTTTGGGCCAAATAGTTCAAATGTGGAATGTAAAACAATCTAAACACGTTCTACTCACATAATACTTAAAACCTTAATGCACTGAACATGGATTTGGTCCGGCGGATCAAATCCGTGTTCGGTAAGCTTTTTGCAACATAGGATTGGACCATCCAGGTATTATCAACTTTTGTTGCGCGAAATGTCTTCGATTTTGTCACCGCTACAAACTAGGCAACAGTACAGTCATATAAGACCGATAAAATAACAAATATGAGACCAATCAAATATCGCATAGACCACCGAAAAAGGTTGATTACTACACTAAAGTATCTTGCAACAAGCAGAGAATTCACAACTGATGGATTTGATCTGATCAAACTGTACTCACGCGCGGATTTGGTCCGTAGCGAACCCGGTCCGGAAGAAAAACCATCGAACTCGATCGCACTGCTATCCACATGACTGGATTTGGTCCACATGACTGAATTTGGTCCGGTCCGTTTGTGTTAGCACTATCAAAAACATAAACCATGTTACACACCACAATCAAATCTAAATAGAACCAATCCATTCCAGAGATGGCATAAAAATAATATAAACTGAACACTAGATTCCAAATGCCTTCCGCTAATAGAACCGAATATTAAGGAAATACTTAAGAAAGTAAAAAACTGAATACACGGAAATCCAATTGTATCCAATAGATGCAAAGTGCGGCTATTCATTTTTTTTAAATCAGACATTTATGTATGCAGCTTAAAAAATAATGCATTTTCTAATGATTGATTTATTTTTTGAGTTGAAAATTGACTACCAATGCTTAGGCTTTTAAACGCCTTTCGTCAATCACATCAAAAGTTGAAAACTGAAATTGCCGCGCTTTGCATCTAATGTACACAATTCAAATATCAATTCCATAACCGTAATATCACACTTACAATTGCTGGGCAACTATCCAATCACTCGCGGAAACAACGATCACGCACAGCACAGGTAAAGACATCAAGAAACTAAATGGATGTGAAGTGCCTCAGCAGAAATCAAGAATTTTTTGACCAACTATTGATTGTTTATATAAGCTAAAAATAGAATTTCTTTGTCCTTGCATACCACTCTGTCCTATTGCAACTCTACTCTAATAGGGCCCATACCTACACGGTCAACTTTGTCATCAACTTGGGACATCAACCTTGTTGTCGGTTGATGCAAGAGGCGACAGGTGATGTTGACAACCAAGTTGAAAACATCGTTCTCGAGGCTGTGACCATTAAGTAAAGAAGCCAGAGTATGAATTATTCTTTATTTTGTATGCGTTGCGATACCAAAATACGTATAATACAAACGATTGTTTGTTTTATTTTATTCGCTTTTGAAACGCTTTACAGAATCGAAAGAATATACTAACGCATATTTACTTAAAATTGCATCGGCTGCAATTCATATACAAAACTTAGTATATTGAGCATTAATAAAACGCATAGAAATCCAAGCAAATGGATTTTGGGTGATAATTTCAACATAAAATATCGTTCTGTCGAACATTTATCCTGTAGCGTTCACAAAATATGAATGATGTTGACAATCTTGTTGTCAACTACACCATTCACGCATCAACTTCGTCACCAACATCGAGCTCCACCTATCAAATATCAAATCGATTTGATCTACCTCAACTTCAACCTCAACATCGAATTTCAGTTATCAACATGCGATCAACTTTGTCATCAACGTGAGAAGTTTATGTCTATAATTGATGACGAAGTTGATCGTGTATGGGCCCTATAACTCGTATTTAGTTGGGGTTGTTTATATTATATTTTATACCATTCTCTCCATTCTCTGAAATATTTATCAATTCCAAAAGAATTCCTGAAAATTAGTTTTGCTTGTGAAAACAATATAGCTCACACAGTCAATTTCTGAAGAATTAGTTGATTTGATAGTTTAGAAAGTGGTGTTAAAGGTAGAATTTAGAACATATGGTGCTTTGTATAATGCTCTGGTCAATATGTATAGGTCGTTTTGTGTTTTCGGTCGGTTCGGTTTTGGATCGGTTTTAACTCTGGAAACCGACCCGAACCGAAATGTTTTTCGGTTTCCCATTTATTAAATCAACCCGAAACCGAAACCGATAAAACCGAACCAAAATGGCCAAATCGGTCGGTTTCGTCGGTTCGGTTCGGAGTCCAATAAGCTCTGCTCAGACCTTTTCTTCTATATGGATTTCTAACGCAATGCTTTATCATATTAAGCCCTTTTTCAAAAACATATAACCAAACCGGTATTGAAATTGAAGCATCAACAGTTTGAACTAGAGTTAAGGGGACATAAGATACAATGATATGCCAATGATATTGAGTACAAATTGTGCAGCATATATTAATGGAGACGTGAGAGGACTGATTATACATCAGAGTTGTCCTAAATCAGAAATAGTGCAGCTAAATTAATCTAAATTAACTTGAAAATTGTTCAACATGCTGTAGAATTCATAAAAATATAAAGCCATTTATCAGATAAGCTGTTAAAAATTTGATCAACATTTATTCATATATGTCAAAAATAGTACTAATCAATAAATTAATTTTATCAGAAAGAAATAAAGTCTTTTTATCATAACAACCATTATACTGTTTAATCAAACAAATATCTCAAACAACCAACCATAATGATCTAAACATTCCTATCATATCCAAAACTTCCAAATATCAAACACTTAACTCTACCATTCATAAATATCTAATGATGGACAAAAAATCCTTCATTTAATTACTTGCAGACAAACACTTCCTCTAAGTAATCTTCTTCTTCTTCTTCTTAGCACTACAGGTTCAATATATTAATGGATGCTTGGGTTAAGGTCCATGTTTTACACCCATAGCATAAAACCGGTCTTATCACAGATTTGTATACTTGGAGCTTTGTTTTCCTGTGTATGCAACTGGTCTTCAAGTTCGTCAATACTGAATAAAATATTTTATTTGCGAGCTGTATTCTTCGGCGTATTTCGTCTCTTTCATTGCCCGTTTCGTTATTTTGGCACCTAAATACCCGCATTTTCGATATTTTATTTGCCAAGTGTGATATTTTGTGTATTTGAGGTATTTTTTTCTCGACTGCGTCATGAGCCTAGTTTTATTCTCATTGATTTGTAGCCCTACTAGTTTTTCTTCGCTGTCGAAGAGTTCTTTGGCAGTTGACAATGACCGTGACAAATATTGACGTCATCTACGTAGGCTACCACTTCGCTCGACTTGTATAGTAATGTACCTCGTGTATCAACAGTAGCTTCCTTATGACGTACTTCAGAGCCAAATTGTAATATCCTACAATGACTTGTGACCATCGTTGCCTAGAACACTCCATAACATGTGTTACTTTCCTATGCATGATACGATGAGCTCGATCTAAATATAGCCTACCATAAACTCATACACTACCGCACATCGTTATCAATACCAACATATCTTACATAATCATTAGCTTAAGTGATTTATAGTAGCAGTGTGCTAACCCAAAACATACTCCCTATGTTGTAAGCTAATTAGACCTTTTTTAAACCTAAAAAATAACAAACAAGCATCCAGTGAAAAAAATTCTCATAAGAAACAACTCAGCAAGGAGACACTGCTTAAATGAAAATTATACTTGAATTAAAAACTTAAAAAAAAACGCCTAAATATTCCCAATCATTAGGATCACTCTGATGATTCCTACATCCATCATACATTAAGTCCATAAAAAAGTAGCATTCCAGAAGCCATAAACCGTAATATTTTTGCTAGACAACATCCATGAATAATCTCAAATTTAGAATAGATATCCAAAACATACATGTCAACATAGTGATCTAAAAAAATAAAGCATCTTTACCATGCGCTTATCAAAAAGGAAAAATCATATATAAATGATATGACGTATGAACAAAATGCTCACCATCTCATGCATTACAAGATCATTCATTTGAAAAAATAACTCGTCTTGGAAGAAATTATTGGAATTTTTGAACAAAACCATTGAACATCCTATAGTACAGAAAAAATGAATGAATATAATGTCATACTGCTACACAATATTCAAATCAGAGAATGAAGTACAGAAACTTCTGTAAGAAATAAGTGGTGATGATGAACACAAACAAAATACTGCTACAAACAAACTAAAATTTAATACTAGACTAAATATCAAGAATGCATTACAACAAACATTAAGATCTCTTTCACTGCATCCATAGATTTGAGCAATCAGTATAGTAGTCTAACCGAACAAAATACATTGTAGAACATTCGTAAAGTGCTATTGATATGAAATACAAAAAGCAATAAAATGTAATAACAATGAGTCTCAAAACAAAGAAATGAAGTACCTAAGCAAAAAGAAACCGAAAAAAATTATATTCGGCAAATTAGAGCAGGCGTATCTGTGAATGGGCATTTGTGAAAACACGTAACAATCTCACGCGTTACGTTATCCACAGTCCATGGGGACTACAAAAACTTTAGTACTTCTAACAATTCCCATCGCCAGGCAACGAGCAATGAATATGCTATCTTCTTCAAGCAAACATGCTCGCCTCCAACAAGCAAAGCGATCTTACAATGCAATGTACACCATGCCACTTCTGTTCCATGATGTAGATTCCGATGCCCTAAAACTCCCACTGACAGGCAAGTCTACGTGTATGAAACACTAATCTTAATAAGCAAAGTCACTTGCATATGCCACGTGTCCCCGACGTCAATTTCCATACATAACCAGATTCATCGCCAAGTGAATCTACACTCTAATCACCATCCTCCAACAAGCAGCGCGCAACATTCCTAATCGCTGACAAGGCCATCCATACTTAAAGACAGGCACCCTTTCATGAGCAACGCAGAAATTTGACAAAGCGCACAAGAGGTCAATTTTTATGGCCCACAATATCCGCCGCCACAAAAACCTGCGCCACAAACTACATCCTCAAACAAGCGACACGCATCACATCTACAATCCCATCCACCGTTAATCACAGGCACCAATCAAAGAGCAAACTGTACCGTAAGGAAGTATCTATTAAGTAAATTCTCACGCGTTAGAACACTCATCGAAAGGCAAACCCGTCCATAATGCAAAGTCACCCGTCTATAGCAGCGTTACCACGCAACCACTCGTACCATAAAAACTTCTCGTACGCCTCACATGATCAGCAATATCGTCATTTCCACACGCTGCCGTCCATCCTTAGCCAAATACATCAATCGATGAGCAACGCGTTCCTCAACCGAGCACCCATGAAGCAAATTCCCATGCCTTAGAACACCCGCTGACGGGCAAGCCCATCAACCATCACCCGCCAATAATGCAGTCATCCGCTTATATAAGCGCCCGGCGTCACGACGCAGCCACTCGCACCATAAAAAAACTTCCAGCATGCCCAATGTGATGAAGTACAGGTAAATCACTCTACCCAAATGCCTTCAATCAATGACACACGCTAAAGGATCTCAAGCCCTACAACCTTGGAACAGGCAGTTAACAGGAGCAGCCCGATGCTAATGGAACACTGATTTTTCTTGTCATCATTTCTCGCTGTCGATAAGGAGAAATCTCCATATTATCATATGATTTTTTTGCATTCGCTGTCACATTCGGCTGTGAAAACGCGTACACAAACTCGTTTGGTGTGTAATTTTTATGTTAAAATCAGTGAAAATTATTGATTTGTGCGTTGTTCACCAACAAAACAATAAAAGACAATCTATCGGTTAGATCGCAAGTGAGAAAACTTTGTAATTCGACGGAAAAGTAGGAAAATGCAAAGAAGTTTCTAAAATAAGCTGCATTGTGAAAATATGCAATAATATAACGCACCGTCAGCCCACAGCAGTAACATTTCCTAGGTTAGTATCAACATAAAACATAGAAAAGAAAATACAACATTTAGAAGTGTTTTTTCACTCAAAATCACTGCTTCCAATTCATGCATGATTATGTTTACATTTCGGGGGCGACCATTTTATTCAATTAGTTGTCGCGTAGTAGCGCCTGCATTTTGGGGGCAAGCTTGGCTAGCATATTGCTTAAATAATTTTATTGATGAAATCAATTTTATTTCTTTTTCCAGGAGTCTGTTGAATGATACTGGATGTACGAATATGTGGAGATGAAAAAATAATTTATGGACAACAATCGGTAAACTGTTTACTTTTATAAATCTCATCTGGATCTCAGACATTTTTAGAGTTTTGTACTAAAATACAAAACCCTATTGCAATCACGACCTGTGTCCGTCTGTCCGTCCGTCCGTCCGTCTGTATGTCACAGCACTTTTTCTCCGAAACTATAGAGGCAACAGCCATGAAACTTTGTGGAAAGGTCAGAAGTGGTGACTTCTTGAAAGTTCAAGGGTGGAAAAATTTTTCAAGGGGGTTTAAGGGGGTCTCCCCGTATAGGGAGGTGACCCCTCAAAAAAAAATTTCACCATTGGTAGTCGAGTAGGGTGTCATTGGAAAGGTCTCAATGAGATCTTTTCAAAACAAGTCTTAAAATTGCCTTATCGGTACCGAGGGGGGCAGGGGAAATGTACGAACTTTTCGCGTACCCCCCCCTCGCGATTGGAAACCTTCCATCCGAAAAATCTGAAAAAAATCATGAATGAAGGCTTTTATGAGTACAACAACAACAAATACAGAAGTCAAAATTCACTCAACTTTGTTAGTAATAGTATGATTTATCGATTTTAAGTTTCCTTGAATAAAATCTAAACGGTACCCTTAAATTCAATAAAATTTAGCAAACAGATGACTTTCTATAAGATTGATCTTTTCTGTAAGTTTCATAAAGATCAAATAGTATTTAACGAAGTTATAGCGGTTTGAATTTTCCCGTATTACTATGGAACAATATGCCCTATATTACTATGGAAACATATGGCTATGGAGCCATATGCGCTTTTTATCGATTTAGACACTACAGCTTTGCTAGGATTTGCATGAAAATTTCAGGAATGATAGGTATCATGAAGATGAGTACATACAATTGAAACAAGTCGAAGAGGCAGGAGAGAGCTCCTAGCAAAAGGGCTTTGTAACCATTCTAGGATTCGAAAAATTAGGCCATGAATCGATGATTACAGTACAGAGGAGTGGGCCCTGAAAAAAATTTCATGAAAGGTAGCCGATATGAATATCAACTGAAAGTTCTCTATGAGAGCTTTTCAAAACGGTTCTTAAACTGACAGTTTTTGCTTCAGTTGGGGCACAGGGGGGGAGGGGGGAAATACATGAAAAATGTGTTTCTAAAAAATCTGGAAAAATTATCAAGGGAGATATCTATGGTTATAACTAAAACAAATACCTCAGAATTCATAATTCTTTCAACTTTTTTAATAATAGTATGATCCTCGAATTTCACATTTTCTCCAATAAAATCGTCTTTGACATGTTTCTTGATCTTATTCGTTGCTGGTTACTGCATTTTGTAAGTTGAGTACAAAACCCTTCTGACATGAGCATAGGTCTGTCTACCCAACTTGTTATTTTTGCAGGCAAATGCAACGAGCTTACCGACAGTATTCATTTCAAGCGCCTCTCTGGATGGGGAAGCTATTTCATCCTCGAAAGCGGAAGGCAGAATGCCGGAGTTGTTAGTAAATCAGCCATTTATTTCATAAATGTCAATTATTATATTGTTATTGAATTTTCAAATGAATAAAAACAATTTCGAAATAATTAGTCTTTATATTAATAAGCAGAAGGATATATGAACACAAATAAAAATAATTTAAATTTTGTATCAAAATTTTCGATCAATTTTATAGCCTATATTAAGGAGTTAAATTTATTATTGGGGCGCAGTATAATTCATTCAAAGAGAAGCGTGGGATTTTTAGGACTAATCGCTGGTTTGAGAAATTCAACAGTAATAGTCGATATTTATAGCCAATAGTATGCTTAAATTTTTTCTCTCGTATAAATTAAATCAAGATCATATCAAGCTATTTTTTATCCATTAGATCAAGTAAGGCAATTTACTTTTATTTCAATGCCAGCCATCATTATACCGACGGAACGATACTATTTAAAATAACTCTAAATAGTATACTTAAAAATATTCAAGTGGCATGTATCGGAAAGTAACCCTTTGTTGCATATGGTGAGCACATGAACAACAAACAAAACTTCAGCTTGTTGATTAAGCTTATAGCAGTAAAATATATTAACACAAAATACTATTTTGTTGCGAAATAAAAATAAGAATAAATTTCTGTAAGGCGATATCTCAACAAATAAGTACACCTTAAAGGCATGTAGTTCTCTCACACATAGCGAAGGTCAAGTTCAACGATTATACATTTCACCGAAGACGATCCAAAGCCTGGTTATGCAAGAAAAAGGGAGATGAAAAAGTATTAAAGAATGAACGATTATAATTTTACTAGTAGTTGAATTTGTAATTACCTAGGGAACAGATTTAGTTTTTGTTTATTAAATGTCACTGTGAGTTCCTTTTTGTCTAAATAATGTTTTGCAAACTATTCAAGTCTGAAATAGGAACATTATCAATTAGTTATGCAACGGCAGTTAACTTTTACATATTCAAATATTTCTAAATTGTAGCTCCCTTTTCAAACTTTACCCTTCGAAAATTAAATCGAAAGAGCAACGTTCATGGCCCATCGGAAAATGATGACAAAATTTGAGTTGATGTTCCACTCCAGTGTTCCATTCTCAAAGTGAGAAATCCTTCCACTATAGATGAATAAAAACCATGGATAGTATAATTACCTACCACTAGAGGCGTCAAAGGTTAGCTCCTATTAATTTTAAACATATATATTAACCCTATATAAACACACGCTGAGAAACCTAGGACTTTAATTTATTGATTGAAAATATGGAACTATCCTAGACACGAATCAATTTTCTAGTTTCACTATTTTCCATTAGAGGCAACTAAGGCTAAGGATGTGGACAATTTTAAGACATATGCATTGTGTTTCTATACATAGTCAGAGCATATCTACTAAATAGCAGCTGCAATTAGAACAAATTTAATTTCTTACGGTACTTATGGAGTAGAGAGAATAAGACTGAAAGTGCGTATGTATGATAAACAAAAACTTGAATTTGCTTGCAATCTCACCAACACAAGGTAAACTTTAATCCATCTTTTACACGTTTATTTGCCTCTCTTTTCATTTTGACAGCTCTTCGATTGCAGGTGCTAGTTACCATATATGCTCTGACATAGTGGTGTCATCGTAGCGAACATTTTGACTCCACATTAGGGGAACCCATGTTTCTGGTGGCGCACCTATCGCTGGTAAATGTCTGAGGTAGAATACCTTTAGTGAAAATCGAGTCCAAGTACAGAAGCTTTTAAAGCTGCTTTGAAGGTGGTTATGAATTTTTAGATATATGATGTAAATTTATCAACATATTGGCAAATCCAAGCGAATGAATTATGTAGGACGGATGTATGTTTGCTAAGTGTTTTGTGTGAAGATTCACCACCGCGATGTACAGCTAAAGCTAGTCGTAAGATTATTTAATTCTTCGCGATTATAGAAGATTGTAAATAAATGTACATGTTTTCGATTTTGTGGGTCCATTCATAAATTTGGGATGTGTTCATTTTATGAATGGAAGTGCACCATTTTGTTGTGTGAAAATATAAGAATTAATAGTTCTAAAGAATTTAAAAGATTATAAGTCCATTATATATGAATTGATTTTCTTTATCGCTAAGTGCTCTTTTTATGTGTTTTTCTAAACAATAATAAATATGAAACTAGATTGTGTAATTATATTTGTAAACGTCGAATATCCAACTAAGCAAGTGTACATATTAGAGTTAGAAACAGTGATGTTAATAAAATTACAACCATAGCTTTTATTCTTGTCGATTTTAAATTTATCATTGAATAAATTGCAATGAAACGACTTTTTGACTCTGACAAACGCTTGGAAATAAAAAATAAACACTCAAGGACGATCAGTGAGAAATTCATTGAAATATTTTTCCTAAATTATTGTTACATCAATGTATGTCTTTGCTTTATATGGTATGTCAAGGGATATCAGCTGAATGCTGATTCATGGTTGCAAGGACTGAAATATAATTTCTTTTATTTTAATGTATAATAATGGTACGTCGATTTTTGCACGAAAAATGTATCACTTGGATTCAAAAATTTTTTTTTTTAGCATTATCCAATTAAACTTTTTAAAGCGGCTTGTCTTATTTAATTTTCAAAATAAAAATCATTTTTTCTTTTTGTGACTTTATTTGATTAATTTTTAGCATCTACATACGTGTTTTGCTGGTACTACCTGTCTCGTGAATATAATAAACTAATTTACTTAAGAACAAATCATAGTCGTCAAATACGTACACATTGAAAGTGACTTAGAAATGAATTTTTAGTTTCATAAAAGTTATAAAATTAATTCTGAGAAAGTGATTTTCGTTTAGTCTTCTTCTTTTTAGCACAACAGCCCCTCTCAGACCTTTGCTACCTGCAAACAGCGCCTCCAACTGTCTCAGTCCGTTGACGGCGTCTTCCAATTCCGAAATTCGAGCAGCGATGAACTGTCTTGTTTCCTCCGTTTCCCCACTGGCCTCCGGCCTTCAGTTCTCCCAACGAATACCTTCTTGGGTATCCATTGCTCGTCCATACGATTCATGTGGCCAGCGCATTGCAGATTCCGCAGTCTTACAATCGTTGAGACCTCCGGTTTGTCAAAAATTTCATACAGCTCATGGTTGTATCAAATTTGCCATTGGTCCCCGTTAAGTTTCGTTCCAATTATTCGCCTCAGGACCCGTTGCTCAAAGGCGTTCAATATATCTGCGGATGCTTGGGTTAGGGTCCATGTTTCACACCCATAGCATAACACAGGTCTCATCACAGATTTGTATACTTGGAGCTTTGTTCTCCTGTGTATGCAGCTGGTCTTCAAGATCTTCAATACAGAATAAAATATTTTATTTGCGAGCTGTATTCTTCGGCGTATTTCGTGTCTTTCATTACCCGTTAAGTCTTATTTGTGTTTATTTTCAAGAAATGGTAAATATAATTATTCGTCGAGCATAATTATATTTTGCAATAAGTAAATTGCAAAAAATTAATGATAAAGTCAAATCGGTAATAATTGTTACTATGCATTAATTTCAAGCTTGTGATTTCGATGTCAAGAAGGTTTAGAAAATTGATCTTGTTTTGTTGGGGGCTTATAAAAATTATTTTTTCAACAAAATTGAGAATATCAGTTTGCTCATCCGTGTGCCCATTTTTGCATTACAGCAAGTTTCTCGAGCAACTACAAAAGATATAATCGACATTTCGGACTCGTTTAAAAGCAATAAGCTAATGAACGTTTTTAATAAAAAAACAGCCTCAGACGCATTTCGGGAGGCCTGAGTATATAAAATACTTTAAAGGGCTCTATATAAAAAAGCACGTTTTCCCACACCACCAGGAATAAAGTGCAAGACGTTTTTGGGGTTTTGTAAAATAATTTTACAAAACCCTACTAGTTTCGCGACCAGTCTGTCCGTCTGTCCGTCTGTCCGTCCGTCCGTCCGTCCGTCCGTCCGTGTGTCACAGCAGTTTTTCTCGGAAACTACTTAAGCTAGAAACATCAAATTGTGTGTGTAGGTCTAAAATGGTGATCTCTTCAAAGTTCAACTACAAAAAAATTTTATAAGGTATTTAAGGGGGTCTCCCCATATAGGAGAGTGACCCCCCGCAAAAAAATTTCATTTAAGGTAGCTGATATGGGTATCAAATGAAAGGTCTTGATTAGAACTTTTCAAAACAGGTCTTGGTTTGGCAAAATTTGCTTCAAGGGGCGCACAGGGAGGGGAAATACACGAAAAATTTGTGTCCCCCCCCCCTCGCGATTGGACACCTGTGATCCGAAAAATCTGAAAAAAACCAGGAATGTTGGCCTTGGTGAGTACAACAACAACAAATACGTGAGAAGTCGCAATTCACTCAACTTTGTTAATAATAGTATGATTTATCGATTTTATGTTTTCTTGAATAAAATCTTAACGGTACCCTTAAATTCAATGAAATTTAGTACGTGGATGTCTATTTATAAGAATGATCTATCCTGAAAGTTTCATAAAGATTAAATCATATTTAGCGATGTTATAGCGGTTTGAATTTTCCTGTATTGCTATGGAACAATATGCGCTGCATTTATTACTATGGCAACATATGGCTATGGAACAACATGCGCTTTTTGCCGACTCAGACACTACAGTTTTGCTAGGATTTGCATGAAAATTGCAGGAATGATAGGTGTCATGTATATCTTTGAGGTTCAGCTAGTGGTATCAGTAATCGTAAAACAAAATAGTGGCTGTTTTAAATGCGAAGATTGAATAAGTTTGAGTTATTTTTTCCCAACTTCAACGTTTAAGGTGCATGCTTTGAACACTTGATTCAATTTAATGAATGACTGAAGATGAGTACCTACATTTAATGCTCATAAGTGAAACAAGTCAAGGAGGTGGGATAGAGCTCCTAGCAAAAGGGTTTCGTAACCATTCTAGGATTCGAAAAAATTGGGCATTAATCGATGATAACAGTACAGGAGAGTGGCGCCTGAAAAAAAAATTCATCAAACGTAGCCGATATGAGTATGAAACGAAAGTTTTCATAGAAGCTTTTCAAAACAGTTGTTAAACTGTCAGTTTTGCTTCAGTGGGGGCAGAGGGGGGAAATACATGAAAAATGTGTTTCCTCCGTCGCGGATGGACATCTCAAATAATTATCAAGGGAGATATTTATGAGAATAACAATTCTAAAAACCTCAGAAGTCGAAATTCGTTCAACTTTGTTAATAATAGTATGATCTTCGTATTTCATATTTTCTCCAATAAAATCGTCTTTGACATGTTTCTTGATTTGATTCGATCTGGTGACTGCATTTTGAAAATTGAATACAAAGCCCTTCTGACATGAGCGTAGGTCTGTTTACCCAACTTGTTTAATGTGGTATCCCCTGTATGCCTTATCCATTTCACAGAACATGCGCTTAAAACTTGTGAGAATCGTAGTCCCTCCAATGGGCTGATCACAATAAGAAGTTTTGGGTTTAATAAGGCAACTAACATGATCTTCACGAAGGTGTTGACTGTGTTAAAGGAAAGAGATGCAGATAAAATTACCTTCTAATACAAGCACAAACTATGAAAGCATTGCTAAGGTGTTGCGGAATGAGAAAAAGGAAGAGGTATATGTAGTATGTAGCTAATAATTTCTGGAGCTGAAACTCAACTATCACGCGAAGTACGCTGGGGTACATGGTTGCGTGACAAAAGCTATAAGCATGATGCAAATCAAAAAATTAGGTGGCAAACTGATTAAATCATAGAAAACAAAGCTTCAGGTTTAAACTAGATCTTTGGAATGCTTTGGCTTTGAAACATCACCGATTACTTAACTACCATTTAAATCTCGATCTGAGGTGGTTAGTTGCAGTGCATATGGAATAGGTGGATAACATACAACCATAAGTGATGTGGAATATTTAACAGACATTACTGTTGCAATATGAAAAGACTACTTGAATAAATATTCAGCCGTATAACTAGTACAGATGTGCAACTAGCACGTCTCTCTTAATCGTCATTACATTTGGAATATCCCGATGCAACAGCGGCTGAAATCGTTGCAAATACAGAATTGCTAAGGGCTTGCATTTTTTGTTTTACTAGCATTTTATCGAAGTTACATTGTTTTATATGCACGTCCGTGAGTTTACGAATAGTAGTTATACCATTATTATCCAATTCACGCACCTTTTGAATAATTCTCCATGAAAAGATTTTACTATAATAATTGATGTCATTTTTCAAATGGATATTCCTTAAATTTTTATGAAGTTGAAACATATCAAAACAGTTGTATGTTCCCCTACCTTCTCTCGCAAAGTATGGATTTCAGTAGTGGACCTAGGTAAGTATAAAATCGTCGATTTACTGCGCTCTGATCACAAACCGTTCCTAACACATCGAAGCCACACTGATAATATAATTTATGGTTGTTATTATAATAAAAACCAATAAATTTTCATTTTGTGAGCCAACAATGTACCCAATTCCTTGCTACAAAATTAGAGGCAGAGTGTTTTATGCTACGTTGTTAAACCGGCCAAATCACAAAAATCATAAATAATGTGGAATTTTGAATTTAATTAGGCAAATAACATTACATTTACGAAGATGCAGAAAAAATTACCTTCTAATATAAGTAAAAACTATGGAAGGATTGCTAAGTTGTAGCGGAATGAGACTAAAGTAATGGGTATAAGTGTCGCACAAAGTTAATAATTTGTGGAGCTGGAACTCAACTATCACGCAAAGCACGCCGGGCTACACAGTGACGTGACAACAGCTATAAGGATGCCAATCAAAAAATTAACCTTAGTAGAAAGAATCTGCGCTTGATAAATAAAGAAAGTACATATCAGTAGAAATTGGGTGGCGAACTGATATCATAGAAAACAAAGCTACAAGCTTAGATTACACCTTTGGAATGCTATGGTTTTAAAACAAGACTGATCACTTTATTGCATTTCTAATCTGGTTAGTTGCAGAGCATTAAAAAAGGGGATTTAATCGATAGGCGGTAACATCCAACCATATGTTATGTAGATTATTTAACAGACCTTACTGTTTCCATATGAAGAAACTATAGAAGGTGCAACGAGTATGCATTATGGGAGGAAAGAACAAATAATAAACAGCTATACAAAGCTCCTGATCAATGGGGAAACATGAGAAACACTAGTGCAGATCTACCATGAACCAAACAGATTAAGGCGGACAAATGTGGTGAAATGTGACACTGAAAAATTTATGTCGAAAGCAAAGAAATGTTAGTAATGTAAGCCTTAATCTACAAACATTACTAAACAACCGAAAGCAATGATAACCAAATCAAGAGATTAATCCAGAAATCACTTTTAAATGGAAAAAATATCAACAAATAAAGGTACCATTATTAAAAAGTTTCTTAACATACATAGGGAAATACTTAAATTTGTAGCGCATTCAAGACTTACGAACGAAAAACAAGCTGATTATAGAATTCCTGAAAAAATGAGAAAGCCAAATTTAATAAACCTTGTGCTAGAATATTGATAAATGGTACTTATATAGCCTTACAAAGAAATAATTAAAGGAAAAAGAGGGGTGAAACAATTTACTTAAACTATCAAACACAAACTGATAAACTATTGGCGAAACCCTACTTTGAAAGATCTCTGGATAATACGATAATCAATGGACTAAATGACTCATTAACCAACATCTATTCAAGTCCCTTCAAAAAGTTTATCCTATGGCTTTTCTCACCCTTATGCAGAATTTTGTTCATATGATGGACATGCAGGCGGATGAATTGTTGTAATATATACTTCAACCCTATATACTTATGATCACACTGCCATTGCCAATCAACTATAGGTAAGATTTTCCTGCAGAGTTTGCCCAGTAAGTTATACTCACACATGCTTTGGCTGAATTCCCTTTCAACTTCATCACGTACGGAATCAAGGAATAGTTCAAAAGATGCAGTAACTACCGTGAATCCTCTAAATAAACGTTGAGTACTACCCACGAACTTTTTAAATTTTGTGATCATGTATCTACTGTCATGGGGTGGCGTTTCATTATTCATAAACGTACTACAAGTTCCACATTTTATCTTTTTTTCTAGCTTACTTGCTAAGAAGCCGTAGTAATGCAGTTTTGAACTTTCTTTTAATTTGAAAGTAGCATCTGATAAGCTTTCTTAGTCATCAGGAGCATCTTCAATAAAGTGGACAACAATATATTCTTCACCATCAGTAGTAATTTCTGCTGAGTCTGCGTTTACACGAAGTTCATCATCAACAAAAATTTCAGAGGTTGGGAAGAAGTCCAGCAAATTTTGTAACTGACAGTCAGAATAATTAGTAAAGTCAGAAAGAGAAACATTTTGAAACATAATTTGTTTCAAATTACGGTACAATCTATAAGCGGAAGGATTTCTTCCATATGACCCTTTAAATGTGCGCAGCATTGAAATCATATTTTTAATCGGGTCTTGATTAATGTGGGATGTAATCCAATATTGCTGGCTACTCATTACATCATTCCATAGTATGACAATACCGTTAATATTACGATCAACCCAGGAGAGGAGGACAATGCCTGTCACACATTTTTTTGCGTGTACCAAATGGGCAAGGCTACGAAGGGAACTCTACAGGGAGACGGGAGAGCTTACCCCGGATCATATAGTTGCGGTGATGCTCGAATCGGTTGACAAATGGAACCAGGTGGCACATTATGCTCGGGCAGTCCTAAAATATAAAAGGGACTCACAGCAGCCGGGGGCGCTGGGGCTGGGGGATCGCTCTTCTGGCATTTCCTCTTCCCCTCTCCCCTCCCGCTAGGAAAGGGACTCCCCAGCTTGGAGGCGCCCCACGGCGTAACAAAACGAGACCTGGCCCGAAGTAATGTGTCAAACGGTTCCAGGCTAGGTTCTCAGATTGACAGGGGAGGTGTTTAGTGGGTAGTCCAAGGATATCCTCCATGGGAGTCCCACACTGCCAGACTCGGCGGGCTTAAATGCCTTCACCTCCCTACCACAAAAAAAAAAAAAAAACCCATTGAAGCAGTATGGCCGATAAATTTCCCGCAAGATCTCCACTGTGATATCCAAATCTTGCTTTCTTTCAAGTTCACATGTGGAGCCTCCTTAGATATTGAAATCTATTAGGATTCTTCGAAAATTTTGACACGCTATTTAAATTATCGAAAATTTTATTCACCTTGAACAAAAATTCGGCCGTACGTGTAGCACATTTCTCTTCATCGCCGTTACGTTTGAAACATCCCAATTCAACAGCGGCTGAAATTGCAGCAGATACGGAATTGCTTAAGACTTCCGTTGCTAGTTTTACCGACATTTTATCGAAGTTACTTGGGTGTATATGCACGTCCGTGAAATTATGAAGAGTGGTGATCACGTTATTATCAAATTCACGTACTTTGTAATAATTCTCCATGAAACGATTTTACTATCGTAACGGATATTATTTTTCAGAAGAATATTCGTTACACTTTTAAAAAGATGAGGTGTGTCAAAAAAAGTGTATACACGTTTACCTTCTACTACAAAGTATGGATTTTCAGTAGAAGACCCAAGAAGGTTTAGGCAATGTTGATTTACTGCGATCTGATCACAAACCGTTCCTAGCACATCTAAACCAACACTAAGAACCTTACTTATGGTTGTTTTTATAATGAAAACCAGTAAATTTCCATCTGGTGAGCCAACAATGTACCCAATTCCTTACTTCCAATTTTTATTTAACCCTCGCAACATTAGAAGCAGAGCACTTTATGCTACCTTGTTAATCCGCCCAGCGTTTCCAAAATTGCAAAAACCATAAATAATGTCTTCTGCGGAATTGTATTCTAGTTCCGTTATTATTGACATCTCATCAAAAACTAAAACATACCGTCTATCTAAAGTAGACATTCCTTCGACTTTTTTCTTAAGCATGTCTTTTATCGAATCAGCAAAACCAGTTTGAAAATGAAGATTCGAATGCCAGCGAAGAATAGTCTTGACTGAAAGAACACTTAATCCCGTATTGAGAAATTCCCTATAAAGGGAAGGGGACTTGTAGTACAGTTTCAAGAAAAAAATTTGTTCATTTTTACTCCAAGGGGCATTAGGTTTGTGGAAAAGCTGGGAACGTATTAAAAGCTGAACCTCTTGGCTTTTATCCTTCAACAAATTTTTTACTTGTTTTTCAACATCCAATTTTTTTTCCTTTTCCGGTAATGCTTCAGGGAAGCAAAACATGCTTTTAGAATTGTTTGTTTTTCCTCAGTGCTTTTTTTGGGTGACAGCCTGGAGATGGAAACTGAGATGGGTATACATTTGGTGTACTAGGCCTTGAAGGAAGTCTAAAATTCCGAACATAAGTTTTATCATTCGGATCTTTTTGCACTTCAAGCGGAGGAGACAACCGAGATGACAAGTTATTTAAATTCATATCGGCTAAAATAGGACGGGTGAGGTTTTGTTTGGGCTTTTGTCTATACTGAATGGGATCAAGATTCTCAAATATATTTTTCTTTGCAGTTCCCAACTCAAAACTACACTGAGGATCTATAGCATACTCACTACATGAGCAAACGGTACTAGTAACAGGCCTTGGCAATGCGTTTTGCTTCAGTATTTTTCTATGGCCATATTTGTTAATGCAGGACCCACAAAAAAGTTCCTCGCACAGAAATTGAATTTTTTTTTTCAAAAAGTTTGGATGCAAAATGCCTGCATGTTTCAACCAGACATTGGTTCTGTAATCCTGAGGTATTCTAAAATAACTCAGAGAAGAACTAAACGTATAGTCGTTAATGCAATTCTTATATGAGCACTTCATGCTCTAAATGTATATGTATATCTTTTTATATATGAAAAATGTATATAAAAAATGCCAAATAGAATGCAATTAAAACCAAAAAAATTATACTTAATTCTTTCTGTTGATATATTCACTATACGCGGATTTTCACTATATATTCACTTTCACTATTAACACTTGGTCTTTTGCACTTTCAATTTAAAGAACTAATGGTCCGTTTCAATATATCGCATTTGTTCTAAACTTTCATAACGTATGAAACGTTTAACCCCATGAATTTTCCCCACATTTAGACTTTTCTCGATTGGGAAAAGCAATTTCGAAAAGCTATCAAAAATCGTTTGGGCGCTTTATTTTTTGATTGTGGGTTGTTAAAAATTTGCCATAAATAAATCTACCTTAGTGCGTGATCGTTTCAATCAGGGGGCGTGGGCTCGACACCTGGTCTACGCACAAATTTTGGTTTTATTTTTCCGTTTTATTAATTAGGTGATTACTTATTTGGACGCATTTTTATACTTTTATGGCAACATGGAAGCACAATCAAATTTTATAAAATACATCACAGGATGCAAGTTATTGATGAACCCTGCTGCCATTCTTTATAAATCGACAATTTTTAAGGTCTTTGTAAAAAATTTTTTTACAAAGACCTACTAGTTTCGCGACCTGTCTGTCCGTCTGTCCGTCCGTCTGTCCGTGCGTCACAGCTGATTTCCCCAGAAACTATAGAAGCTAGAATGCTCAAACTTTGTGAAAAGGTCAGAAGTGATGGTCTCTCAAAAGTTAAGGACTTAACAAATATTTAAAAAATTTTTAAGGGGGGTCCCCCCTAATAACGAATTGGCCCTTAAAAATTTTTTTTAATCAAAGGTAGTCGAGTGGGGTATTAAATGAAAGGTCTTGATTAGAACTCTTATAATCTGAAATAAAAAAATCATTTCATGAATTAGGGGGTCCAGGGAAAGGCAAAATGTAGGCAAAATTTGTGTCAACATGTTCAATCGGCCGAGCATTCAGGAAAATCATTTAAGCTAGATTAAAATGGCGGCTGCACCGTGCTTATGAAAGAAACTGTGCATCTTTTGTATAAATTTGAACGATTTCATATCCAAGTATTGGATGAATAATTCAAGTTATCGATTCACGCCATTAGGAAACTTGTTTCTAACCCTAGGATGGTTACAAAGACCTGCTGGTAGGAGCACTCTCCTGCTTACTCAACTTGTTATGTTTGTAACCAGATCCTCGAAGAAGATTTTATTATGGACTATTTTTCATAATATTTCGTGGAAATTTAGAACAATGTTCCGTGAAAATTTTGAATTTAGAATAAATTAGCTTTACTCAATTGTTTAACTAGATTCTTGGCAGGCAAAAACATGTCACACTGTATGAATGTAAAAAAGCGACTTCAAATAACGCGGTAAAACGTGAAAAAAGTTTCACAGGGTCTCACCACATCTATTGGCATTCATCCCAATAATTTTAAATAAGTCATATGGAGTATTAATCTCAATTATGATTATTTTTACTGTTAAGCGTGTTGCGGAGCCAGTTTTCAATTTTTCGTGATATTTGCATTTCACAAGTCTTAGTGCTTCTTTTGCTTTGCATTAAATAATCATTTACTATGTGGACAAAGACATCGACTTATCAAGGAATGCGGTAAATTTCAGAAGCTGCTCTAAAATCTCATTGTAAGATAATAAGGCATTCTTAACTGCATCTGAATTAAATACCCGATTCACATCAAGTCCATTTTAAAGTAACGCCAACTTCAATCTTGTTATTCTATTTCATTCTTTATTTTAGTCGCTTGTCGTGGTTATTCTAATAATTGATATGACTTTATACAAAGAAAGTTGATTTTATCATTCTTTTCAACTTTATTACCAGTTGATGGCTAACAATTATATTTTCTTTTAATTAGATTCCATTTTATGAGCTATTCCTCTCCAGAAATTCCTCGTACTTTTTCTTTAATTCCAACAAAGATATAAGCAGGATGATTTAAACGGTTCGTTACTTCTAACCATCACAATTATTTCTTATAGAACCATTACTCAAAATAAAGACTCTGACATAAAGTCGAATATATCTATTTTATTAAATGTGTGCATGCATTTTGAAATTAATTCACAAAAGCTTGCTATCCATTTAAGATATGGAATTCTTCAAATTAAAATCGTAAGTTGAATTATTATATCATGATAACCTGAAAATCACAAACCTAAATTGAAGAACACTCAGTGTGAAATTCATTTACTTGCGTTTCGAAAAACATATATTGATAGCTTCAAAATTTATATTACAAGTTTTATTATATATTTTAATATGAATTAGTTATTTCTTTCATAATGGGTTAGTCATATCTAACTCACAAGTAATTATCCTCATTTGAAAATCATGAGTAATTTCTTTTTTTAAAAGCAACTCCATTCATTCATTCAACATTCCTATCGCAAATATGTATATTCCTCAAAAGAGAATATCATTTGCAACGTTGCAACCATAGAAGTATACACTGGAGACGGCGAGCTTTCATTTCCCATATAAAATATTGAAGTCTCTTAATACATGCTCAATACGAACAAACATTTCATGTCCGTATACTCCGATTTTCGAAAGCTTTTCGACTTTCACGAATGAGCTTACGTATGATTATCCAAATTCTATCATTGTTCGAAATTAATTTCGAAATAAACAATGCCTCCAAATATTGTTCAACAAACTTCTTTCCTTTCCATAAAATATACTAACAAACTATGAAGTGCGCCACATTCAAATCGTTTTCGATCAAAATCAACAATTGTGACACCCCTGATTTCGGAAATTTGTTTCAGCTGATGGAAAATAGGAAGTTGACAATTCCTGCGAAAATTCCATCAAAGATCGTAATTTTTTAAAATTTTCAATGAAAACGCTTGTTTCGGGTGGATTCTATAAGCGATTTCGAAAATAAAGTGTTCAATGTGTAAACATGAGCAAAAATGTGAACGCGTCATCGAGCATTTTTCATTATTTAGGTAAGTAAAATGCAGTCAAGGAAACAATTATGTGTCCGGGTATAATTTACGTGATGTTTTCTGTGTCCGTCCAGGTTTTCGGTGCGTTTCGCGAATGAAAACATAATTCCGAATGTTGTGTGAATCGTGCCTGCTAGAAACGGTATATAGGAGACGCGAATTTAAAGATTTTCTCGGTTGAAACAGATTTGACGCCGGTCATAGAATTCTGATAACATGCAACTGAAACTCGCTTGCATTTTAAGAATTTACGCGCTTTTTTTTTGTTTTTTATTCCTACGGATTTGAATGGGCCTAAGTTATCCTTAAAGCTTCGTGTTGAAGTAATTAATTGTGTTTTTAAGTAAAAGTTCGTAATTATCAAAGTGCAAATTGCATGTGAAATAGACGTTGCGCGCAAATGTTGATGTTTTGTCGGCTCCGTCCATAATGGTGTTAAGGTTAAATTGTTGAAAATAATTCGTTTTGTTGTTGCGAACATTTTAATTGAAAAACTTTGAAGGTTTTCTAAAATATGTAATCTCGTATCGGTGCAGTGCACCTACAATATGGGAGCTGTTTTATTAATTTCGAAAACTGGTCGGTTGAATTCAAAAATGTTTTTCTAGGTTTCTGAAGTCGTGGTGATGGGACTGAAATTGCTGTTGAAAATCGAGCCAATTAATGCCGAAATGCATGCATGGCGGTTTAATTTCAAAATATTTGTTTATATACCGGAAAACGAAGAAAACCGACTTCAAAGTGCCCTACAAAGGATGAAATGAGTTCTATGAAGGTGATATTAAAGCACCATGCAATATATGTATGTAGCACAGCTTTTAAAAAATTTTATGCATCTTTCTTACTTTGGAGTCGGTTTTTTTTATTTTATGTGAATTTCTCAAGAGAAACTTACCTATTGCGTATATATATATATATATATATATATATATATATATATATATATATATATATATATATATATATATATATATATATATATATATATATATATGTGTGTGTGTGTGTGTGTGTGTGTGTGTGTGTGTGTGTGTGACATATATATGATATAACGAAACTCGTGACTATGCTAGAGGTCACAATTTCGCTCCAATTTTCACAAAATTTTTAAGGAAAGGCGTATTGGGTGAATATCTCAGTTAAGCTGTTTAACCAGCCAAATCGGTCGAGGGAAAACAAAATGGCGGCCATTTTAGACAAACATTCGTGATTTAATTACTGACCAAACCGTGGCTCCTACTTGGATGAAATATGGTACAAAGGTTTATTGAGGTATGCGATGAATTTCACAATAAAAAATCCAAAGTCGAACCGCTTGAAACAAAATGGTGGCCGCTCAGACGTCGAAAAGCGTGTAAGCATTGGATGTTGTAGTTGTAATCAAACTTTTCAACCGATATTAATGAAATTCGGTTCTTTGGTAAAAACTGTAAATGCCTAAAGAATCGTGTTAAAAAACTAGAGATCAGGTCTCCAAAAACAAAATGGCGGCTAGTTGAAGCTAGAAATTTCAAAGGCTTCTGAAAGCCCCAATTTTGATTCGATGTGAATGAAGTTTATCTTCAAGATAGAAAACAATTAGATCTAAACATTTTGCTATTTTGGTTTACATACATGCTCAAGTTTCAAAATGGTTGTGATTCAAATATGCGATTTTTTCAGATTTTTGTGGCCCTCTAGTGGCCAAATTTTCCAATGGATTTTAATGAAACTTGAGATTATGGATAATTGTTCTAAGTCCTTGTATTAAACAAAAAATTATCAAAATCTGATGAAAAATTAAGAAGTCGAAAATTTAAAACCTAATATTTTTCGCTGCCATTTTCATTAAAAATTTAATACTTTTGCCCTGTCGAGAGGTAAGCTGATTTAAATGAGATTGGGCAAATTGACTGATGAGACTCTAAGATTGAAATATTTTTTAAAAATCCAAAATCAAATGCATGCACTCAAAATGGCGGCCAACAAAGGTCAGAAGGTAAGCGCTATTCGCTAGTTTAGTAGCAACTGAAGTAATGAATGTTTATCATGGAAACATTTTTAATGGCGTAACTTGTAAGTGTTTATACAACAGAACATTTTAGGGGATTGTAAAATATTTTTACAAAGCCCTATTAAAATCACGATCTGTCTTTTCGTCCACCTGTCCATCCGTCCGTGCGTCACAGCAAGTTTTCCCGCAAACCACACAAGCTAGAATGATGAAGTTTTCTACGTAGGTCAAAAGTGGTACCCTCTCAAGCGTTTGCAAGAAAATTCCACCAGAATAATAATATCAGCACATATGACAATTTTTTGGCTTTCTTTTTGTAGTAAACAATTAATTTTCAACCGCTGCATTCTCATAAAGTTTATCGCCAAGAGTATGATACACCTTATCATATGATGAACGAAATTTCGACCCCAATTTCGAAATTTGCTTCGAGCCTATGCGAGTTATCACAATAGCAAAGGCAAAAGCTCGTGGCTTCAGGGATTTGATCTTTCGCCGTCTCCTGTATATACCTCTATGGTTGCAACTAACCACGATAAAATTCATTTCCTTCCATAGCAGGTTTGATCATTAGCCAACGGTGCATTGAAGCTCGCCAAAGCGACATGCATCAATCCAAGACACATTGGCTGAAAGAAACTTTTACTCGAAATGCTAAAATCGACATCGCAGCGCCATCTATCCTGCCAATTCGCGTTCACCGTGACACCACTGTGTATAGAAACACAATGAATATGTACAGAAACACAATGACATATGTCTATTCTAGAACACAAGCAACAAGACTAGTTCCACTGCTAACCGCTAGAGGCTACTAAAACTCGGAACGCTTACCTACTTGACCTGGACACTGAACTAGCGTAACACATTCGCATTCAAGGAGGTCATCAGAAAGTATAACCGCAGTGAGTTTTAGTTATCAAATTCTTCCATTAAGCCATAATCTTCAAAAACTTCCAAAGCTAAATCAATTTAAATCATAAAAGTAGATATAATTACTTGAATGAAGCATAACATTTAAAGTTTGAAGTTTTTAATAAGTTTCATTTATTTAAATTGAAATTTTACTTTGGAAGTTACGTTCTGAACAAAATTATCTTAATTTTCGGAAAATTTTACGTCGAACACAAAAAAAAGGCATTGCACAACCATTCAAATGAAAAATCTTATTAACTTTTTTCTCAAGGTATCAACATTTTCGTTTACGCTCCTGCCGCATTTCACTGAGTCTTGTAGCATTTTCTAAAGGAATATCATGATCACTACGTACTCCATATTCAGACTTACATACATAAATGTTGTGAATGGACAATTTTAGGAAAAGGCTTGTGAAAGAGATGATTTTCCGTTTGTTCATCAAGTGAATTACAGGTATTACTTTTTAGGTTCTTATGCATTTCCAATACTAGAAACACATACGTACCTAACAAGTAATACCTGTATGACTAATGTACTTAATAATCAAACGGAAATTTTTAAAACATTCCTTTTAGAGGCCTTTTCATCAAATACCCCTTCCACAACTTTTGAGTTTGTATTTAGATTTTATTCCTTGAGAGAATAAATACAAGACTCAGCAAAACGCGTCAAGTTGATACCTTGCAAAAAAAAATAATTATATTTTTGATTTCAATGATTCTAGGATGTTTTCAGATGTTTAAAAATTGATATTTATAGCAGTTATAAATGGGATAGGCTTTTGTTCACGTCTTATGTACTGTATGTTAGTTATATGTATTGTGTAAGTTTTAGTTTTTAGCTTCTTTTATGTTAGTTGTATGTTCTCACGTGTTTAGAGTAAATAGTAAGAGTCTTCGAGGGGTATACAAATGTCTTGACTGTTTGTATTTTAAAGCGCTAAATTTTACATAGGAACAAATACTTGTCCTGATATCACGAATGAATACGTAAAAATGCTTGAAGCTCAGGTAAAGAGCTTAAAGGAAACTGTCAAAGCTAAGAACAGAACTATCCCCGCTCTAAGACAGCAAATTCAAAGAAAGTGAAGAAAGCAAAACACCACGAAATAATTGACAAATGCTCTAAGGAAACGCAGAATCAAATTGGCACATGCAAATAATGTTGGTGGTTTAACATTGAAAGTTTTAAAAAGCCAATTGCTTATGGCAAAACAAAAACAAATCAGCAAAAACATATGAAACCCAACGTTTTTATTCTCTCAGCTTAAACTTTTTATCTCCGAGAGCGTATGAATATGTCAGGAATACTTTCAGTGACTGGTATGAAAATATCGATTGCTCTCCAGGTTTTATAAGAGAATAATTTGCATCCATCAAGAAAGCTGTGAATTTAGCTGAGAAAGATGGTGAAAATATCGTGGTGAACGTTGTTTTTGATGAAATCCACATCATGCAGCATATACGATGGGATGACCAAAAACCGCATGGATTTGTTGATTTCGGAGATGGGAAAAATTCTGATATCGTCTGTACAAATGGTATTTTTGGCTGCCTGCGTCAATAAGCAGTGGAAAATCCCTCTTGCTTATGTTCCAATCGCAAGTTTATGCGCTGGGCATAAAGCCAACCTAATATCACTTTGTGCTGAAAATTTAGCCGATACTGGAGTTAGAATTATTGGCATTACATTTGACGGAGCTACAACCAACCTTAAATGTCAAAGCTGCTGGGCTCCAATTTGCGTAATAGTTCTTCCAGCGAATGTGTAACACTTGAAGGTAACCAATATATTCTACATCCAGACCCTTGTCATATGCTAAAGCTGGTTTGCAATGCTTTGGTCGATTTGAGAACAATTATGGATAAGATGGTAAAGAAATCAAGTGGAATTTTTTCAAGGCTCTAATGAACTTACAAGATAGTGAGGGCTTATATCTTGATAAAAAGCTTCGCAAGGTACTTATTTATTTTTTCACCCAAAAAATTTTCAAGCGTTGAATAGGTCTTTAACAGGTGCCTTAGACTTTTGTCAAGAAATCCTTCAGCTGCCAGAATTTGGAAGTGAAGCGACATCAAAATTTGTCCGCATTTTTAATGATTCTTTTGATGTACTCAATAGCAGGAAACTGTCAGTTTTTCAGTCCCTCAAACAGGGCTTAGTGATAGAAATACTGAGTCTGTCTTAGAATTTTCCAATATGGCAGTAAACTATATAAAAGAACTGAAGTTCATTTCAGTTAAACCAATTATACAGGGTTTTCCGCTAAGATGTGTTACTTTGATATTAAAAGAAAAATGCCGCTTTTTAATACAAATGGTCGGATGTTTATTTCATTATAAAGAAAAAGGTATGTCGTTAATAGTGAAAAATGACATCAGGCAAATGACCACCACGACCACGCTTACAGGACCATATCCTTTTCATGAAATTCTCCATAACCAAATCGCAAAGTGGCTGCTCTATGTCCTCGGTAGCCTCACGAATTTCATCTTTGAGGTCCTGAATCGACGCTGGGCTGTTGGCGTAGACCTTCTCCTTCACGTGGCCCCAAAGAAAGAAGTCGCAAGGTGTTAAATCACAAGATCTCGTTGGCCAATTGTGATCACCTCTTCGAGAGATAACACCGTCCGGAAATTTTTCCCGTAAAAGACCAATGACTACGTTGCTTGTATGGCACGTAGTGCCGTCTTGTTGAAAGTAAACGTTGTCCCGATCAATATCATCCAATTCCGGCCATAAAAAATTATTAATCATATCTCGATAGTGCAATCCATTCACCGTAACTCACCGTAACTGTTGCTCCAGCCTCATTTTCGAAAAAGTAAGGTCCAATGACTCCGCCGGACCATAAACTGCACCAAACAGTCACACGTTGAGGACAGAGAGCTTGAGTTCTTATGTTAACTGAACTTTATAAGCCTTAAGACCCAAACCTTTATGCAAAATACGGTGTAATGACGTTTGTGGAATGCCTAATTCTAAAAAACGACAAGGAATGGACAAACCTGGGTTTTTTTCAACACTTTCGGCTACAGCAGCAATATTCTCAGCTGTTCTTGAGTGACATGCACGGGTTTTATTCTTCACATGACAAAATTGTCCCAACAGCTCGAATTTTCCCACCAATTTCTGTATTGCCGTCCAACAAGGTGCTTCACGATGACTCAAAAATTTCCGAGTTTTACGAACCGTCTCTGCCAAATTTTCACAATTTTTATAGTGAATTTTGATAATTTCAGTGCATTGTTGAAGCGTGTATTGTTCCATTTTTATTAATGGCGTAGTTTTTATTTGTCAAATGTCAAAAAGTGACAGCTTCAAAAGTGTCTTCTACCGAAATAGCGGGCTACTCAAAATAATACCTCTTATGTCATCTAAGCGAAGTGCAGGTCTCATAGGCGTAATTAGATCTTTGCGTAACCTGAAAATTATTTATATGCGATTTATACAAACTAAATTGCTGAAATTTGTGCCGCTGTGCAAAAACACCAAGACCATATCAAATCACTTTTCAGCTCAATCGGGACAGGCCTGGGCTATAATAATAATCCAACAGCCGAACAATTTAGTAACCACCTTAAAAAATTAATGGTTAGATGCCAAGTAAGAGAAGGAGGAGTCAGCAATGTATTCCCATCGAACATATAACGATTCTGAGCCAAAATGAAGGCAGTTCTATAGAAAATATTAATAATAGTACTGAGCGACAGGCATATGACAGAAGCTTTTCACATTGACACGTTACAACTTGACAGTCAATTTCTTGTGGAGCATAGCTATGCCAGTGATCCAACAATATTGTCACAAGATTTGCCGAATTCTTCATTGTGATGGATGTATTTCAGCGTTGCAGGGCACGCCCAATAAAAACTCACTCATTGCATATAAAAGTAGAGGACTTCTTGAAGTGAAGTGAATGAGCATATGGTGGATTGCCACCAATATAGCCTTCTGACTAAGCTTGTCATCGAAAAGTACCTGAAAATAAGGTATAGCTTTATAGCAAAAAAAAGTCAGAGAAACTTTCAATAAGGCAGCACTACAACAAAACGATTCATTTCAGAGGAATGTATTAACAAATCATACTTTGCTTCAAGTTTATATGTAGAGCCTAGAGAATATTTATATATTTAGATATAATATAGATTGAGCCGAAAAGATTTTATTGTTAAGATAGCAGATAAGATAAGATAGCAGATAAGATTCACCAAAATTGAATTTCAAATTGTAGCTCAACAAAAGCCTTAACTTGGCCAAAGCTGTGTCCCAAGCGCGGTTTAAAAAGGAAGAGTGAAGTTGTAGTGAAAAAGTAGGTATAAATGTCCGTTCAGGACTGCAGCGATGGTCTGCTGCCTCGGCGAAGGAAGATGTTGATATCCGCCGAGAATGCCCTTGTCTGGGGACGCGTGAGTGCGCTGGCAGGCTAGCATTGCGGTGTCGTGAGGTGGGTTCGCTTCCCCAGCACAAGGACTCACTACAAAAGAATTTCACATTCACGAATTCTTGGGTCTCAAAAGGAAGGGCGACCGAAGTCGAAAAATTGTAGGTAACTACAAAGAGGAAAGAATTGCTTGTTCAAGGGACATGTTGAAACAAGCCAAAACAGACGGACTTAGGGGAACCTCATCGTTACCCGATAATTCTCATGGCCCACAAATAAGAGTGGGACAACCGGATGGTGGTGGTGCCCCCTCGCACCCGCCCAACCGGATCAAGATCCAAAAATGTTGCAGTGGCCATATATTTCCCTTCTGAGTGGAAAACTCATACAACATACCTTGTATGAGCCTTCCCATCAGAAATGAAATATACCGGTGACCAATTTATGTCATAGAGTTATGTGATTGGATCACATAACCCTATGCTATAAAAAGGCACCTTGACTAGGGGCCACTCAACCCGCAAGAGTCCCTGAAACTAAAAGAAGGTTGGAGCGCGCCCAATAGCTAGCTCATTTTCGGTGAAGAAAGCCTTCCACCATGCCAGGTCCTATACCCGGTTAGACAGGACAAAACGAAAAGACTTGCGTTCTAATCTAATAATCCATTATTATTATTTTCATTCTTTCCATGCAAACTCAACAAACATGGTTCTCTAATTATTGCAACACAATTTCAGTTGTTTTAATTTTAAAACAATAAAAAAACAATATATATCAAAAATTTAAAGGCAATACAAAGCGATATATATAAAAAATTTAAAGGCAATAAAAAGCAATGTATATAAAAATTTAAAAGCAATAGAAAGCAATGTATATAGAAAATTTAAAAGTAATAGAAAGCAATGTATATAAAAGAAATTTAAAGGTAATAAAAAGCAATGTATGAAAAAAATTTAAAAGCAATATATATAAAAAATCTAAAAGCAATAGAAAGGAATGTATATAAAAGAAATTTAAAGGCAATAAAAAGCAATGTGTGAAAAAAAATTTAAAAGCAATAGAAAGCAATGTATATATAAAATTTAAAGGCAATAAAAAGCAATATGTATAAAAAAATTTAAAAGCAATAAAAGGAGTACCTACCCATCCTCCTCGACGAGTGCTCGTTGATGGGGTGGGCAGTCCTGAAAGCTAACTTTTGGCGAATTTCTTTTTTTTTTTATTTACAAACTAATTCATCCGATCAAAGATTTGCTACATGATGATCCCAAAATACACCATAGTTTAATCGGTCATCCAATAAATTTAAAAGTTCGTCAATGTGATTATTTTCAAGGAAGGATCGAACCCAATATGCCTCATCGCGGGTAAAGTGTTAGAAGTCTCTTCCGTCAAGCTCAGTTTGTATAATAGATATGAAACCTCATCGGTGTTTACACTTGCATTCAATTAGTTACGATTATATCAATGTCTATAGTACTCGGCTTTCCATGCTGGTTGAAACTTTATTTAATATCATAACAGAGAGAATACACCTTCACTCTTTGTATGTATTCAGGCTGCAAACGATTATCTCAGGCCTTGAATCACCAACACACGGACGTTCAATTGCAGCTGGCGAAGGGAAATTGTAAGTTACGACATGATTGTTAACTTCACTTATGAAATGCAATTATATGCCGGCGTCTGTGTCACACAATAACCATTACAATAGAAGTAAAAAGCTAAGGTGGGATTTATTGAAAAATAAATGCAGACTATCCGGTTAACCCTAAAAGTGCACTTCTCACCGTAAATAATTATATTTGCAAGTGGCTTGTCTACAGACTTAATCTGGGATAATAATTGCATACTTCATCGGTATCCACATGATAAGCAAACAATGCTCATTGAAAGTTTATTCTATAATGTCACTCCGAAAATGATCCCAGATAAAATTTACCATCTTTGATTTTGATCATTTAAAAAAATGCTCTGCTTGAATAAACTACGTGGCCAAATTCTTTCATCAGCACTGTCACATGTCACCATTCAGTCCATTTCCACAATTTTCGTTTGTACTTATTGCGGCAAATATTACATGTTTGGATTCACCAACTTTTCTTTTTCGTTGGCGAGAAGATTCGAAAAGATATTTTTCGGTCAAACGCATGCTTATTTTGTTCGGGTTGGCGTTTTTTCTTCAGGGGCTTGCTCTCTGATCCTTTATTAATTCATTTCACCCCAAGTATCCACCATACAAACACAGAATGTATTCCATGAAAGTGTTCTGTGTACTTCTGTGAAACATTCCATTTTGTTTGTATTCTCACGATTCATCTCTGTGTGCACGCTTCTTCTAACAAGTATTCTGGAGGAGTTTCCGAACTTGTATTGGAACATGCACGGTACTTTAACACCAACGATTCCACGCGGACCGATTTCCCTAATCGATGAAACGAAGTAGCATCACAGCATTTCGACGAATTTCTGACAAAAGAGCTAACTATTAATTGTAAATTCTTTACATATTAATCGTTACTAGATTCGGAGGCAAATCAAAGAGGCCTTCTGTAATTATCGTTTCAAATAATATGGCGAATCGCCGCTAATATTTACTTAATTTACACACTTGCAAATTGTTTCTCCGTTTCATATCTCCTTTGGGGACCTGATTATTTCTGGGAGCTGAAGAATAACTTTTCGACAGATGGTTCAAGGGAGGGAGGAACCTTTGCACACCCAAGTGAAAACACTTTCACCATACGTTTTGACGGAGCACGAGTTTTATTCCACTATTCACTAACATACACGACAAACGAAGTGTTCACAATTTGCACAATCTTTATAAGATTATCCATATACTACTCGCTAGTTTAAATTTCCCATGAATGCCGGTACCGCCTTCCTTCGACGAACACTTTAGTTTTCAATGCCGGTATCGAGCCGTCCCAAATGAAAAAACAACTGAATAAATAGATCCCTGGCGAACCAATCTATGGCCATGTTTAAGGAACGAGCAGCGGACTATCTCCCCTTATACGCGACGATTTGCTCCGCGATGTTCACTCTGTAGCCCACCAAATTGGAATCCTCGCTACGGGATCGACTCCCAATCCGTTTGCCCCCATTCTCCAGCGGCATTCTTCTTGCGTTCTTTATTCCTCTCATTTCATGTTGCTACTGCAATTTATGTTGCTGCCGCAATGTATGTTGCTGCTGCAATGTATGTTGCTGCTGCAATGTCTGTTGCTACTGCAATGTCTGTTGCTACTGCCATACATGTTGTTGCTGCAATGTATGTTGCTGCTGCAATGTATATTGCATCTATTTACTATTCATTTTACGATATTTAATGCAATCAGGGTCTTGCATGATCGATCAAGTTTGGTTGCTTCTGCGTTGATTATTTGATACGTTTTTTCTATCTATCTTTTTGTACTTAGCTCACTAAACTAAACTTATTGACTAAAATAGCACCGTTGATTCTACATATCAAGAGTGATGTTCACAACAATAAACTTTGCTTTTCGTCTAAAGAGATCCAACCTTTTCATAGTTTTTAGCCATTTCGATGTCCTGGTGTTTTGATAACTGGGTCTCTTTCTACTTCTAGGCATACTGAATTTTTTGAAAGGCTGGACATTTTGATATGTTGGCGCTTGATAATCGGTTGTCACTTGCTGCCAGGGTGAAGGAGATAGGAAAGTTTTCGAGCAGTTTGCTAGTATAACTGCTCGATTACGACAAGGTTTTTTTTTAATTTTATAAAAAACTCCGTTTTGCGTTGTCTATTCATCTGTCAACAAAATGAGGTATTGATGAATTCTTTCCTATCCAAGATTGGTAATCAATGATTTTACAAAAACAAATCAAATTTTAAAATATAAAAAATACAAGTCAAAAAATCAACCAAAACTATTCAAAAATTAAATATAATGGAGCGAGTACAACAAAATTTTGAATATCTAAAAGTGTGTGAACCTAGTTCTAATGGAATTTAATCACACAAATTTTACCTTATTCTAATATTATCCTATAGCAATAGATGTAACCCAGACTTTAAAACCACTCTTGTTCTAATATGTAGAACTTACAGGCAGCTATCTGATTGTATTCACAATATTTCTAATAAGAGTCATCATCATGAAATAAACCTGAATTTTGAGAGTAAAATTCAGTTAACTGGGTCAAATAAGCTTACCATTAAATAAAACTGAACGAATTAACAAACTTAATTTAAAGTCCAATGGATCTATTATATTTCTGAATTCAATATTCAAACATAAAATTTTGTTCACATATACAAGTATAAAATCTTGAACTAAGACACGAATGCGCCTACAAGATTCAAGCCTTTTCACAACGCCCTTGTACTTTGTGTAAAATATTTACTTTTGTTGGCAACCATCTTATAGTCTTTGCTGGGAACTGTGCTTCTCCGTCGGAGGGGGTGTTTTTAGGAAGGCCTGTAGTCCCTCCATTTCTTATTGCTCTGAGGTTCACGTAAAATGGCATCAGCAGTGGTCATAATTATTATTATTATTATTAATTTGTCACATTATTACATCAACTAAATTTATCAAAGAACTACCACGTCAGCAGTGGCATGGCTGAGAAACGGCAGCGAACGGGTATCGCTCAGAACAATAAAAAATGGAGGGGACAGTCCCATACAAAGTATAGAGCTATCCATTCTACGCTTGGAAAAGTGAAGCTAAAGAAAACACATAAAATATTCAGATGGAAACAAAATTGTTTATATAATATAAAGACTAAACCTTGCCATTATACACAAAGTACAATTTCATTCAAATGTCTTTCACGGGACCTCTTTAAAGCCTCAATCCTTTTGAGGTAATTTTCAATGACTTTTCGGCACAAATCCGGCAATATCTCGGCCATAACTTCACGAATATTGGTTTTCAATTGCTCAAGATTTTGAGGATTGTTCGCGTAAACACGATCATTTGCATAGCCCCATAACAAGAAATCCAAAGGTGTTAGGTCGCAGAATCTTGCGGGCCAATTGACATCACTCAATCTCGAAACTACGCTTCCTGGAAATTTCTCTTGCAAAAGTGCTCGATTAGCCTATGTTGTGTGGCTTGTGGCTCCGTCCTGTTGGAGCCACATGTTCTTCAGATCATAATCTTCAATTTCTCTCCAAAAATAATCGGTTAACATCCGTCCATAGCGGTCACAATTGACTGTAATGACTCTTCCTTGATCGTTTTCAAAAAAAAAATACGGGCCAATAACACCACCAGACCATAATGCACACCAAACGTTCACTTTTTCCGGATGCAAAGGCCTTTCTGCGATCACCTGAGAATTTTGATTGATATGAGCGAAAAATGAGCCTCATCGCTAAAGAAAATTTTTTTCGAAAAATCGTTATCAATGGCTTGTTGTTCAATCACCCAATTCGCATACATTCTGCGTTGTGTATGGTCTTGAGGCTTAAGTTCTTGAGTAAGTTGAGTTTTGTACGGATGGAGATGCAAATCCAAGTGCAAAATCCGCCACAACGAGCCGTAAGACAAGCGCAAATGTTGAGCGCGTCGAGGAATCGAAAAATTCGGGTCTTCCTCCACACTTTGAGCAACGACAGCGATATTTTCAGCAGAGCGAATGTTGCGATGATACACAGGCCTTGCAATATCAATAAGCGATCCAGTCTCTTCACATTTTCTCACTGTGTTCGAAATCGTTTGCTGTGTGGGTCAATGATGTCGACCGTAATCGGCTCGTAAAGCCCTAAATGTTGCTACAGCAGAATCACCATTTTTATAATAAAATTTAATTATTTTAACCGATTTTTCGACTGTTAAACGATCCACATTTCTAAATGGCAAACCTTCAACTGAAAAAAACACGCTTTGATGGAATTTAATTCTGACAGATGTCAAATGGCAGAGTTATACTTTCCCAGTCACGAAATGGGTAACCCTGCATATGGGGAGATTTGAGAGTCGGTTTTCGTGTCGGGCTGTCAAACTGGTACGATATTGCTCTCTCGTATTCTCTCTCGTGTCGTAGCGTCAAAGTTGACAGCCTAGTTAGACGCTATTTCCTTGCGATTTTGCAAGCTCGCGAACCGAATTAAGTGATTTTCTTGCAAACTAAATGTGTCTGAATTGTGGGTGTGTGGCTATAACATTTAAGCCTTTCCACAACGCCCTTGTACTTTGTGTAAAATATTGCTTACTTTTGCTGGCAACCACCCTATAGTCTTTGCTGGGAACTGTGCTCTCTCCGTCGGAGGGGGTGTTTTTAGAAAGTTATCTTGCCTTTAGCCTCTCCATTTCTTATTGCTCTGAGGGGTATCGTATGTCCAATTTGTGATGCAGCAACACAGGATAGGCATGGCATGGAAGTTATCACACTCATCTTCATACTCACCTTTAGCTATCACACTCACCTTCATATGCACCTTTCCGAACGCTGACCGCTAACACCTGTTGAAGTACATTGTTCCGCGCATTTTTGCATACTCGATAAATATTTGCACGAGCCTACTTACTTGAACCAATGACCCGGTCAAAGCAAAGCACACTGACTATAGGTATTTGTAATTAATGTTATTGTATGGTACAAATGAATGCGACTGTAGCATAAAATTTTATTGATGATTAAAGTAGATTCAATTAAAATCATAAATAGAGGCAAGCAATAATATTAAGTCAGTTGTAATTAATCGGTGGATTTGTGATTGTCGTAAGAATAAAGTATACTTAAAAGCGGAAATATTGTTTTTTTTATAAAACCGAATTGCAATAAATGTAACTGGCGCCCGAGCAGTCCAATCATTGTTGTGATTTAGAACCCATATTAATCCGTTAAAGTTATTTCGGCTTTTTAAACAATTATCAACTACCGGTATTTAATACTGTTCCCATGAGAACACGGTAATTGTTCGGTGGTCCGCTAAGATTTTAACGCTATACCCGTGAGAGCATAGTGATCGACAGCATCCACACCGCGAAATACAACTCATTGGAATATATTTCACGATAAAGAGAAAAGGAGTAAGCTGCTACCGTCGAGGGAAAGCATCCAATCGTATCGCAGGAGTGACATTAACCGTACCGTAGTAGGTGCTGACCAAAAATCCAACGGCTTTCACCAAAAAGGAAGAATACGGAGTGCCCCAAGAAGCTGCATACCAATGGAATTCTTATATTTAATTTAAGCTACCTCTATTTTTCTCATTTTAAAAATGTCAAATTTTTCAATTTATTAAATACTGCCAATTTATTAAATATATTCTGAAATCCAATATTTCAATTTATTAACTTTTTTAAATTCACCAATTAAACGAATTTTTACCTTCATATGTGGTTAAGAAAACCTCAAAACTCATCCTTAAATATTATTTAAATAATTTAATAATATACCAATATATTTTATCTACATATATGTATATTTCTGAATCTTATTAAATCATTTCATTATATATCAATATATGCTTTATCTATATATTTTTGAACTTTATTAAATATTTGTTGTGTGAACCATAGTCAGTGTGCAAAATCTAAATTTCGTGTGCAAAATCTAAAAAAGTGATCTCGTGCAAGCGTTCGTGAATTTAAAAGAAGTGTTCCGTGAATATCTTTTTGTGTAAAACTATTTCAATAGCTTCTTTTTCTCCTCTCCGCTTTAAATTCATTTTCGGTGAAAGGAAAATGGAACCTATACAGCAAACCATTAGAGAATTAACTGGTGCGGTCAATGCGAGTGTCGAGTTAATCAAAAGGTTAGAAGCTAGAGTGTCCTTGTTGGAACAGAATCCAACTCCTCAGGCGCATACTTCTTCTTCGGTTTTTCAACCGCTCGCGCTCCCCCAAACAGAAAAGGATCCGGAAGGGATAAAGAAGCTCCCAGATTGTGTGAGGGACCTTCAGGTTTTTGAAGGGAATCCAGTTCAATACATGTCCTGGATTCACAACGTTGAATCAATCTTAAACGATTACAGTATTGTGCGCAATAAACCGATTTATAGGGCAATTTTGCAACACATTCGGCAAAAGATACGAGGGCCAGCAGATCTTGCTCTCATATCGTATAATATATTTGATAATGAGTGGTCTAGCATAAAGAAATGCCCATCACTTCATTATTCAGATAAACGTGACGTGCGTACACTAGAGCATCAGTTACATTCGATGTAACAAAGAAACAGGAGCGTAGAAGAATTTTACGCTGCTGTGAATCATCAACTCTCACTGTTAGTGAATAAAATTAAAACTGAAGATCATTCTAGTGAAACTATCTCCGCACTCACCGAAAACTATAGAAACAGAGCTTTGGATGTGTTCATTAGAGGATTAAATGGAGATTTGTCGCGAATGTTAGTTATTCAGAAACCCCAAACGCTCCCCGAAGCTTATGCTTCTTGCTTGGAGATTCAAAATCTTAATTTCAGGAATTACCCAATCCATAAAGGACATTTTGCCAATTCAATTTCCGCACCCATTAACCAAATCGAAAATCCCCTATTTAGCTTTAACTCTCCCAAGCCACCATTCCCCCGTCAGCAAATATGTTTTCAGGAACGGAATCAAATCTACAACAGAATGCACAAAGTAGCTATTGCATCAACGCCTCAAAACCACCCACTACCAAGGCCTATTCACCCCAAACCCCCAGTTCCTATGGAAATCGATCCATCCATCCGCACACGCCAAGTGGATTATATCAACAGACCTACTGATGTTCCCAACAAGAGGTCGAACGAGTCTTCGAATTTCCCTAGGAAAACTCAACGTCTTTACAATTTAGAGGTTCAGGAGCAAGCAGAGGAAGATCACCTTGGAAATTTCTACCATACAGAGGACGCAAATCATGAAGAAGCCGCTTATCTGGATCAGCTTGAAGATTCTTTGGAGGATTCCGAACAGAACCATCTAAATTTTACAATGGACGCCTCTCTAGCGTACCATATATAGAATATACTGATCGAAATGGCCAGATTTTAAAATTTCTTGTAGATACTGGCGCTAATAAAAATTTTATTTCCCCTAAATTAGCTTATAACTCTAAACCTGTTGAGAAACCGTTTACAATTCGATCCGCTGCCGGACAAATACCCATAGCCATAAAGGTTACTGGGCCATTTTTTAAAAGTGTAGTGAACAAAATACCCATAGATTTGTACGTTTTACCAGGGCTGAAATCATTCGATGGTATCATTGGAGATGATACATTGAAGGATTTAGAAGCTATTATTGACAGGAAAAATGACGAACACGTCATTAAACCTAACATCCGTATTCCATTGAAGGCTAAGGAATCAAGACAAGTAAATATAATCGAATTCAGTTCTGAGCATTTAACCCAGCAGACAAGGCATAAACTGCAATCTTTATTGGATAGATTTTCGAACCTCTTTGGTCCAATAAGTTATAGCGAAATAGTAGATACCGTTATACCAAGTCATACCCTTATCCGGTTTGCATGAGAGAAGAAGTCGACAATCAAGTATCGAAGATGCTTGAAGATGGAATAATACGTCCATCTAAGAGTCCGTACAACTCTCCTATATGGGTCGTACCCAAAAAACCTAATTCTGCAGGCGAAAAACAATATAGACTCGTAGTCGATTTTAAGCGACTAAATGCGGTAACAGTGTCTGATACTTACCCGATCCCAGACATTACAAGCACTTTGGCTAGTTTCGGGAAGTCGAAATACTTCACCACATTATACTTAACGTCAGGATTTCATCAGATTTTTAACAGCCAATGGGAAATACGAATTTACGAGGCTTCCATTCGGACTCAAGAATGCCCCAGCTATCTTCCAAAGGATGATATATGATGTCCTGAAACAATTCGTTGGGAAGATCTGTTATGTCTACATAGATGACATTATCATCCTAGGCGAAACAGAAGAAAAACATTTAAGGAATTTGGAAACAGTACTCGCACAATTGACTAAGGTGAATCTGAAGGTTAACCTAGCTAAGTCAACCTTTTTGAAAAAGCAAGTTGAATTTCTGGGATATATCATCTCCCAAGAAGGAATTTTGCCGGATCCTAAGAAAATTTCTGCAATTAAGAACATCAAGCCACCAACTAATTTAAAAAAGTTAAAGGCATTTCTTTGTCTCGCCTCTTACCATAGAAGATTTATAAGAGACTTTGCAAAGGTCGCAAAACCCTTGACCAATCTGATGAGAGGTGAAAATGCGCAAGTAAAAGCAAACCCAAGCAGGAAAACGGAAATTGAGCTTGGAAAACTGGAACTAAAGGCATTTAATGACATCAAAGAATTGCTAACATCCTCAGAAGTATTAACATTCCCAGATTTCGAGAAGCCATTTATCTTAACAACGGACGCATCAAATCAGGCGATTGGAGAAGTGTTATCCCAAGGCGATCTGGGAAAAGATAAACCGATTACCTACATTTCTCGTTCGTTAAACAAAACGGAAGAAAATTTTGCTACAAACGAGAAGGAAATGTTGGCAATCGTCTGGACACTGAATAAACTTCGAACTTACCTTTACGGAGCGAAAAAAGTGAGAATCCTTACGGATCACCAACCACTCACCTTTGCTCTAAGTAACAGAAATCATAATGCAAAACTAAGGCGTTGGAAGGCTCGGATTGAGGGGTTTAACTATGAACTCGTGTATAAACCAGGCAAAACCAACGTAGTGGCTGATGCATTGTCTCAGCTACTAGTTGACCCAATCGAGGTAAATATCCTAACATCTGACCAAGTAACAGCTCATAGCGCAAGTGAGGATAGCTCGGACCTTATACTGCACTGCGAAGTCCCTTTGAATGTATTCAAGAATCAGATAGTTACTTCCGTAGGCAAAGAAGTCAGCGCTCATGAACAACCACATCCTAAGTATCATAGACATTACATCCAAGTTAATAATATAAATAAACCTAAATTGGTTGATTTATTGCGTGAGAAGCTAAATCCTAATGTGATTAATGGCATGAAGATCCCAGAAGAATACATTCAACTACTGCAAGAAGTCTATAAGGAACATTTTTCAAACTTCAGAATTCGAATCACGCAAAGAATTGTTCAGGATTTAGCAGACGAAAATAATAAATTACAGGTGATACAACAAGAACACCGACATCCACAGAAACCACATCTACAAGAAACACCAATCCCCAATTATCCAGCCGAAATTCTGCACCTTGATATTTTTGAAATTTCTGGTGAAAAATTGTTATCCTCTATTGACAAATTTTGCAAATTCGGAAAATTTTTCCACATAAAAAACAATCTGCAGTATATCTTCGTGATAAAATTATAAAAATATTACGCTACTTTTCTGTTCCAAAAATCCTAGTCTCAGACACTGAGGGCAGTTTCATCAGTCCCATTATTTTGAACTACTTAGAATCATTGGGAATAACCGTTTATCTAACGCCAACCCAAAAAAGTGAAATCATGCGAAAACAAAAATACCAGTTGAAAAACCACAACGCCAAAAGGGTTAAACCTAAAACACACAAACCCGGTGATACCGTTTTCATTTCCAATAAACAGATTAAGTCTAAAAACAAACCGCTTTTTAAAAAGGAAACAGTCCTTCAAAACAACCAAACAACTATCACGACAGCCACGGGGAAGAAAATCCATAAGTCTGACATCAAACATATTCCTTCTGTTTCAGATTAATCCTGTGCAGCGCGCACGCATCCGTCGATGTTTACGAATACGATAGTCCAATAATAACAATGAGAAAAGGCTTTGGAAAAATAATAGATGGAAATTTCAAGATCATCCACGTTATTGACCTCAATGGGCTTTTTCAGACGCAGCGTTAAAAGTGAGCGTTAAACAGGTTATATGGGCAAGAAGAGTGGGAGGCATTGAGGGAACCTGATGGTAAAAACAAGCCAAATTTTTTTAAGGTGAACGAGCGTAACGTACATACACAAACGCATTTTGTTGATCATTTGGTAGGGGAAATTTTATACAAACGCCGGTAATCATTCCGAATTGAACATTCGGTGAAGAAGGTAGTCGACATGAATCGATTGCCTTTCTTTAAATTGCATTCAAAAATGGATGCGTGGACGCGAGAAGCTACGCGTTATTTAATAAATTTATAAAAGCGAGGCCATGTTCAATTTCAGGAAACAACACGACGAATATCGCGATTTCTATAAAGTTAAATTGCCTATTGTAAATCCTTAGAAAATTAACAGTACGCATAATCTTCATAGAATCACATTACAATAACCAAGTTTACAACACATCAAGAAAAATATGTGACTAAAAAATATATGTATTCATATTTGGAATATATTTTTCAGAAAGCGGTAAAACACGGAGGATTCAAATAAATCCAATAGAAGTTTGAATCGACAAACTTTAACAATCATAAAATACATTTTTCATTCCAGTTTTTATTACCTCGTGCACAATTCAAGGCTAAAACATAAATTCTCAATCGCATATCTCTCTGTCTTCGCTCTCATGTTGTCCGCACGATGTTTAACGATCTAATGACCCTTTTCACATATGTATACACTCGCAAGACGTGTATCGTATACAAAAATAGGTTTGCTGAACTATGCAACGTGTAAACATAAGGGCGTAAGCGCGAAACCTGTTTGCATATGGGTTTTTACCATTCCCGTGTGAAAGAGCCCAATAAATTCGACCAAGTTATAGCATACACAGAATCAACTATACATAAAACAAGTTGAGTAAGCAGGAGAGTGCTCCTACCAGCAGGTCTTTGTAACCATCCTACGGTTAGAAACAAGTTTTCTAATGGCGTGAATCGATAACTTGAATTATTCATCCAATACTTGGATATGAAATCGTTCAAATTTATACAAAAGATGCACAGTTTCTTTCATAAGCACGGTGCAGCCGCCATTTTAATCTAGCTTAAATGATTTTTCTGAATGCTCGGCCGATTGAACATGTTCAAGTTAAACACTATTCCTTAAATTTTCATGAAAATTGAAAGAAAATAAAAGTGCCTAAGTCAATTTTAAATACATATGTATAGGGTTTTCGAATAAGAGGTGTTATTTTGAATAGATCTTGTGATTGAACACCTTGCGACTTCTTCCTTTGGAGCCATGTGATAGAAAAAGGCTACGTCAATAGAACAGCGTCGATTGAAGATCTCAAAGATGAGGCTATCGAGGACATAGGGCAGCCACTTTGCGATTTGGTTATGGAAAATTTCATGAAGAGGATATGGTCCTGTAAGCGTGTCGTAGTGGTTATTTGCCGGATGTTAATTTTTTCTATTAACGGCATATCTTCTTCTTTACAATAAAATAAAGATCCGATCATTTATATTCAAAAATGGCATTTTTCTTTTAATATTAAAATAACACCTCTTATTGGAAAACCCTACATCAAACATAAACACGTGTTATTGTCGTTGTAATTCCATATAATTGAAATCGCTATAACTCATTTGATAAGATTCGATCTCAATTAAATTTTGTGAACGTATATATCTTATGTCAGTCTATATAATTGTTTAAAGGTACCGTTTTGGTTTTATGGGCAAAAATGTAAAATCTACAAATCATACTTTTTTTAACAAAGTTGAATGAATTTCGATTTCCTAGGTATTTGTTGCCCTTGTACTCATAAAGGCCCACGTTCGTGATAATTTTCAGATTTTTCGGCTGAAAGGTGTCCAAGCGCGAGGGGGGGGGGGGACACAAATTTTGCCTACATTTTGCCTTCCCCTGGACCCCCTAATTCATGAAATGATTTTTTTATTTCAGATTATAAGAGTTCTAATCAAGACCTTTCATTTAATACCCCACTCGACTACCTTTGATTAAAAAAAAAATTTTAAGGACCAATTCGTTATTAGGGGGGACACCCCTTAAAATTTTTTTAAATTTTTGTTAAGTCCTTAACTTTTGAGAGACTATCACTTCTGACCTTTTCACAAAGTTTGAGCATTCTAGCTTCTATAGTTTCTGGGGAAATCAGCTGTGACGCACGGACAGACGGACGGACAGACAGACGGACAGACAAGTCGCGAAACTAGTAGGTCTTTGTAAAAAAAATTTTTACAAAGACCTAAAAATCAACAGATCGAGCATCTTGGCACCACAACTTCATCATCAACTTTCGGTAATTAAAGGGCTTATTGACCAACTGCGAGATAGGAAAACAGCAAAAACTAAACGGTTCATAAATTGGCTAGGATCAGCATGGAAATGGACCGCAGGAAGCCCCGACGCTAGAGACTGGGACACAATAGTGAAAAGCCAGAACAATATGGTAGATAACAACAATAAGCACTTCAAAATTAACGAATATGTTACAAGCGTATCTACGCAACTAGTAGATAATTACAATAGGATTGTCTCTGAAATTAGTTCTCATAACAATGACAAATTTGAGTAGATGCTCTTTAACAAAATGCTAACCCTTAAAGATGAAATCCAAGAAAAAGTCTTAGCTAGTCAAATGGCAAAAAAAGGTATAGTAAATCAAACTTGCTAGGTAACACGGAAATCAATGAAATACTTTCTCAGGTTGAAACCCTTCCTTTGAGCAACGAAATTCAGGCAATTGAATATGCAGAACCTATGATGTTAGTAAAAGGTACTGTCCTGTTGTACGTCATTTGTATACCGAAAACTGAAACCACAGACTACAATCATGTCTTCGTTCGTCCTACCATAAACGATAATATTAGGATTCATCTAAATTACTCTAGTTTGTTTATAGCACAAAAGGAAAAGTATAGCATTATAGATAAATGCCTCGAGATTCAAGGAATCACCATCTGCCGTAGGGATCAATTGGAAAAACTAAGCCCAATTGATTGTCTTTCCTAAGTATTAAAAGGAGTAGTCGCGTCCTGTGACTACGAATTCTATGATAAGCCGATAATTGAACTCATCAACGGCAATACCTTATATCTCACAAATTTCAGAGGAAACGTTGACTACGGAAATTCAACTAGATTTCTTAACGGTACTTTTCTAATCAACTTCCAGAATGATACACTCCGTGTTAATGAAGTAAGCTACGTTAGCAAAGAGACCACATCATTTCACCCCTTGCCCCCCATCTTAAATAACAATATAGCCTTAAACAAAATTAAATTAGATTTTCAATATCTGCACAAATTGCATCTCGATAATGTGAAAAATTAAACAATTTTATCTTTAACTTCAGACATTTTTATCATTCTCGTAATAGTTATAAGTTTGGCAATAATCCTTTTAGTTTTCATCCTTCGCTCAAAACGATCTAAGCACACGATGCAATCAAATCTAGCCTACTCATATCCTGTCCCAACTAAATTGTCCTTTTGATCTGTGGGACACCGATTTTAAGGAGGGAGGAGCTATCGCACTCATCTTCATACTCACCTTTAGCTATCACACTCACCTTCATATGCACCTTTCCGAACGCTGACCGCTAACACCTGTTGAAGTACATTGTTCGGCGCATTTTTGCATACTCGATAAATATTTGCACGAGCCTACTTACTTGAACCAATGACCCGGTCAAAGCAAAGCACATTGACTATAGGTATTTGTAATTAATGCAAATGTTGCAAATGTTATTGTATGGTACAAATGAGTGCGACTGTAGCATAAAATTTTATTGATGATTAAAGTAGATTCAATTAAAATCATAAATAGAGGCAAGCAATAATATTAAGTCAGTTGTAATTAATCGGTGGATTTGTGATTGTCGTAAGAATAAAGTATACTTAAAAGCGGAAATATTGTTTTTTTATAAAACCGAATTGCAATAAACGTAACTTGGATAAGGCAAGGTATATGAAAATCCACCTATACTCTTACTGTACATGGCCATGTTAGTGTATCGCGGATCCATGTCTAGAATAGAAAGCTTAAAATATTAGGTAATTGAACCATTAGAAAAGCTCTGTGGATAGTTGGCGCTCCTGAAAGTTGATTACGTTCAGCATGCTGGACATAGATGTTACATTTTCCCTATCGGGGGTCCTGCCGGCCTCTTCCGGGGAGCCCCGCGATACTGGTTGTACCTACACTCACCTACGCACCTGTAAAGAGCCTGAATAAACTTCATTGGAATAGATATGCAAGTGTTATTTTATTGTTTTTTCTTTATTTTCTCCTTTGTTTATTTTTGTTTACTCTAAGTTGATTGTCGGCGGGCGCTGCAATGTTGTCCGTGGTTTGGAGGATGAGGACTTGCCGCAGTACGATGACGGGTCGTGATCTCCCGACGAATCCCTCGGCGTACTTCGCGTGCTTGGCGGCGAAAGAAGGCCCGCTCCGTGGGTGTGACGGCTAAACGGGCTAACCGCCTCAGCTCGTAGAGCTCGTGCCGTTGACGCTCCCGCCGGCCTCCTCGTGGACGCCTCTGTTTGGCGGTGTTGTAGTGGTGTCCAAGGGTGCCTTCAACCTACGTAAATACTCGTCCTTGCAAATGGGACGGGGGCCGGCTCGGGGTTCTTCCTTGAGCACCTGCTCCAAACTCCGAGTGGGAGCCTGCTGCGGTTGGATCGGTTTCGCCACCTGTCTGGTGCTTCTGGCCGACAAGGGATAGAGCGGCACGCAGACGCTGCTTAACCCTGCTACTGGAGTCTTCGTGCTGCTCGCTGCTGCGTCGGCTGCCTTGCCGCGGTGTCGCTCCTGGGACGCCTGAAATTATAGGGAAGGTTAGCAATGGTAGCCAGCAGCGGTTACGCTAAAAGGCCTGGAGGGACACGGGTAGTAATGCCAACACCCACCAATTGCTTCTTCGTTTCGTAGTATAGGTTTTGTAACTGCTCTCCTTAGATGCGCGTTGTTGCACATTCGGCTTCCAACTGATTTTTTCACCTCGCTCAAGAAGTTTAATTACTATTCTTTTAACCTAAATTCTCGTAAAATTCACTGAGAAGTCAAACATGTGCGCTCTCGTTCCACGAACGTTTTTCCTCCCTGCTTCGTCTCGCTTGCTCGACTGGTGAATTTGCGAAACTGGGGAAATTGAGCGAACGAGTGTTTTTCGCTTAAGCTTTCGACTTCGAAAGAGTGCTTTCAGCTTAAGTCTTCGGCTTTCTCACTATCTCCTGAGGTGAGATAGCGAAACTGGAGACATTGAGCGAAAGAGTGTTTATGCCGGAACTTTCGGTTTTCCTTTCCGCTTACCTCTCTTCGAAGCACCCCGTTCGTTCGCTTCTTTACTTGCGCATGTGTTTCCATGGCTAATTAGGTAAATTTCTCGAGAGAAATTTACCTATTGCGGAGAGCATCATATATATATATATATATATATATGGGATATAACGAAATTTGTGACCACGATAGAGGTTGCAATTTTGCTTCGATTTTCACCAAATTTTCAGGAAAGGTGTATTGGGTAATTATCTCGGTTAAGTTCGTGAACCAGCTATATCGGCCGGGCAAAAACAAAATGGCGGCCATTTTAGACGAAAAATCGCGATTTCTGTTCTGACCAAAGTGTAGCTCCGATTTGGATGAAATTTGGTACAAAGGTTCATTGATGTATGTGATGAATCTCACAATAAAAAATCCAAAGTCGGTACGGCAGAAACAAAATGGCGGCCGCTCAAAGGTCGAAAAACGTGCAAAATTTTGTTGTTGCAATAGTGGTCAACGCTTTCAACAGATTTTCATGAAATTCGACAGTTTGATAGAAATTATAATTATCTAAAGAATTACGTAAAAAAACTGGAGGTCAGGTTGCAAAAAACAAAATGGCGGCCAGTTGAAGGGCAAAATTTCAAAGGCTTTTCAAAGCCGCAATTTTGATCCGACATATACGAAACTTGGTTTCAAGATAAACATTACTTACACCTAAAGTTTTTGATATTTTGGTGATCATGCATGTGCAAATTTCAAAATGGCGGCCGTTTAAATATGCGTTTTTTTCATGTTTTTGTGGCCCTCTAGCGGTCACATTTTCCAACGGATTTTGATGAAACTTGAGATTATGAATCCCTGTACTATGTTCTTGTATTTTGCAGGAAATTATTTAAATTGAATGAAAAATAAAAAAGTCGAAAATTTAAAGCCTAATATTTTTAGCTGCCATTTTCTTTAAAAATTGAATTATTTTGCCCTGTCTGGAGTGAAACTCCTATTTGAACGAGATAGTACATTGATTGATGACGTCCTAGCATACAAAGATTTAAAATAATCCAAAATCAAATGCATGCATTCAAAATGGCGCCCCCCAAAGGTCAGGAGGCAAGCGCAATTCGCTATTTTAGTGCCAACTGAAATAATGAATATTTTTCATGAAAACGTTCGAAATCACTTTACTTGAAAGAACTTAAAAACCAGATCATTTTTAAGATATTGTAAAATATTTTTAACAATACCCTAAAAAAATTATAAAATCGCGACTTGTCTGTCTGCCCGTCCGTCCGCCCGTTTGTTCGTGCGTCATAACAAGTTTTCTCGCAAACCACATGAGCAAGAATGAGGAAATTTTCTACGTAGGTCAAAAGTGGTGCCTCTTGAAATTTGCAGTGCAAGAAAATCTTTTAAGGTATTTAAGGGGGGTCTCCCCATACAGGCGGATGGCATACAATTTTTTTTATTTCTGTAGCCCTCTAGCAGCCAAGATTCTCAACAGATTCCGTTGAAACTTGAAATTGTAAGTTATTAAGGCAAGTTAATTTAATTTGATTATGCAAATCGAATGACAAATAAAACAGTCGAAAATTTACAGCTTAATATTTTTAGCAGCCGATTTCAATAAAAATCAAAATGACGGCCCTCACAGTTCAGAATAAAATTGAAATGTATATATTAATGGCAATGCAAGTGCTGATTAAACTTTTATGGAAATCTTTTGAAATTAAATATTCGAGCTATTTAAGCCTTTGTGTGGTTACCACTGTGAACTGTGTAAACAGCAGATGCGAGAAGGGCGAAACCGGTATTTTTATGTTTACAACAATATGTAATCCATACGCATGCAACTCAATTTAATTAGAAAAATATTTGCGCCCCGATAAAAGGTTTCTAAAAACGAACGTGGCCAGATTTTTTTTATGTTAATAAATACCCATGTGGTACTACAAAAATTGCAGAAAGAAGTTTAGAAGTAGGCAAGCCAAATTCTTTTTCGAAACTTCTCGCTACATACGAGAAATTTACCTTTCCGGCTGGTGCTGCCAACGGGGATTTTTTTCATTGGCGAAGTGCGAGTACATAGGTGTTGTTTGCTCGCTCCTATTGCAGTTATGAAGCGGGAATATATCCGAGCATGTTTTATGTGTTCGCTCGCAACTAGTTACTAATTGTAGTAATTTACCAATGCAACAGTGGTCTCTCAAAAGTTTCGGTCTTACCAAACATGTCAAAAATTTTTTAAGGGGGATCCCTCTAATACTGAATTAGCCTTTAAAATTTTTGTGAATCAAAGGTCGGCGATTAGGATATCAAATGAAAATTTTGTGTCCTCCCTCGCTATCTGAAAATAATCACGAAGATGAAGAAAATACCTGAGAAGTCGAAATTCACTCAAGTTTGTTAATAATAGTATGATTTGTAGATTTTGAATTCTTGCCCATAAAATAAAAAAGGTACCTTCTGTATAGATAAATAAAAGATCTTTATGCCCACAAAATTTTATGAAAATCGGTTCATAATCAAGTGGGTTGTAGCCATTTCAATTGAATGCAGTAACAACAACAATAACATGTGTTGATAGTTAATACATACTTCAAATGGACCTGGGCACTTTTATTTTCTTCCAATTTTCATGAATATTTAAGGAATAGTGTTCGATTTGAATACGTTCAATGGGCCGAGCATTTAGAAAAATTATTTAAGCCGGCGGCAATGTGCGGCCTTATATATATATATATATATATATATATATATATATATATATATATATATATATATATATATATATATATATATATATTAACATATATATATATATATATATATATATATATATATATGTATATATATATATATATATATACATATATACATATATATATATATACATATATATATATATATATATATATATATATATATATATATATATATATATATATATATATATATATATATATATTATATATAAATATATATATATAAGGCCCCATGGCATTTCAAAATGAAAAAAGATAACTGTTCCATTTTCCTAAAGAGTTTGCCTTTGCCACCCATACCGTCACCGCCACCGTCACACGTTGAATTAATTTTCAAAGAAATTCACAATTTATATCTCTCCTGAAAGAATGATGCAAATTCAAGTAAACCTGTAAGGTTCGAGTCAATTGCCATGTATTGTTGTTGTTGTTATACAGAAAATTCAAACCTGAAAAGCTTCGTTAAACACAATTGACCCTTCTGAAATTTTTGACTTGAACTCTGCCATTCCCTTCAAAGTAGTCCCCTTGGGCAGCTTTACAACGATTCCAGCGCATTTGCCATTCTTCGTAGCGTTCCTGGAACGCTCCTACTGGGATGCCCGCGAGTACCCTCGTCACGGCCACCTGGATGTCATAATCGAGTCAAAATGGGTTCCTTTGACCACCGATTTTGTTCTTTGGAACAAAATAAAGTCACAGGATGAACTATCGGATGAATAAGGTGGCTGTTGCAACACACCGATCCCTTCAGAGGCCAAATACGAGAACACGCTGAGGGCGGTGTGGTACGGCGCGTTGTCGTAATGAAGGATCCTGTTACGAGGGATGTCTGAGCGCATCCTGTTGACTCGTTTTCGCAATTTTTCGAGTACTTGGCGATAGTAGACTTGATTCATGGTTTGCCCCGATGGAACAAATTCTTTGTAGACGATTCCACGGCTATCAAAAAAGGCAATAATCATCGTTTTCACCTTCGGCTTGCTCATGCGAGCTTTTTCTGGTAGAGGGCGTGCGGGGATAGCCATTGTGAGTTTTGCGGTTTGGTTTCCGGGTCGTATTGGAAAAACCAGCTTCCCTCGCCTGTAATAACTCGATCAAGCAGCGTGGGATCGTTGTCCACTTGTTCCAAACATTCCTCTGCGGCGGTCATTCGATGCTGCTTTTGTTTCTCAGAAAGGTTCTTTGGAACCATATTCGCGCACAACTTTTTCATCCCGAAATCGTCTGTTAAAATTTTTCTGACTGTTTCACGGTTCATACCCAGCTTCGAAGCCAACATTCGAACTATTAAGCACCGATCTTCACGGATTAGGGCACACAAACGCTGCGCGTTCACGTCAGTCCGCGCCTCGACTGGTCTCCCACTCCACGCCTCGTCTTCCACGCTTTCACGCCCCTCTTGAAACTCTTAATGCCATCGAAACACCTGGGAACGACTAAGAGCACTATAATCATGGATTTTTGCAATTTTAGCGTACGTTTTCGGGGTCGTTTCGCCCAATCTAGCGCAAAACTTTATTGCGGTGCGTTGTTCTTGATTTCGTGTCTCCATTTTCGTGAGAGCACCACAAACACACGTCTACTCAACACGGCACAGTAGGCAAACTAAACAAGCTAGAGCGATGGTAAATATATCAATAGAGAGGGGAAGGATGCCGGAGAATCATAACTTAATTGTCACACCTCGGAAATGACCACCTGGACATCAAATTTTAGTAGAGAACCCTTTGGACTTTATCCAGAAAAATGCAAACCTGGTAAGTCATACTATTACTAGACAAGCTTAAAGAATTTCTACATCTCAGATATTTGTCGTTATTGCACACATGGAGAACTACCTCCATGATTTCTTTCAGTCCACAAGTGACCGATAAGAAAGGATGGAGACACAATTTTTGGTCTTCTTCCACATCCCCTGCCTACCATCTTATTCATATTGCAGTTTTAATAACAGATATTGAAATAACTCAACAATCATTTACATTTGGTACCCAGTTCAATTGCGTTTATTACAAAAATTTTTTAGAGGATCATATTCTTATATCTAGAGATCCCCTTCAGATCTTTGGAAGTTTTCTGACTATGAAACTTTCATTAACCGGAATCTTCTGGGCTGCCCACAAAAAACGAAATTCGTCAAAACTTGGCTGCTAAAAGTACACGCCCCGACTGAAGAAAAGGATGAAAAAACGAAGGAGACGTTCTTCAATCACCTGAAAAACTAGTCGACTCACTGTGAATAAACGACGCAAGACTAACTCTCGGTGATATGAGTGCAAAGTTTGGCAATGAGCCATCTCATCGGGGAACAACGGGAGAATATAGTTTCCATGATGTAACAAATGACAAAGGATAGCTCCTGATTAACTTCACATGTAGTATTAATCTCGTCATACGTTTGAGTTGCTTCCCATATTGACGTATACACAAAATGACCTGGCTGCACTGGAAAGCAACACACAAAACCCGATAGATCACGTTTTCATCCAACAACGTTGGACCTCGAGCATATCTGACGTCGGTTCATAGCGAGGAGCTAAGTGAAATTCTGATTAAACGAAATTATCGATTTCGTATATCAAAGATATATTTGGAGACCACCAGTCCCCTACAGAAATTTGACAGCGAAGGGCTCCGAACCACGTCTATGGCAGAAAATTTGACGGAGACCCACGACAACCAGCTTCCTCTGATTCTATCAGACACATTACCATAAACAAGCAATGAGCGATGGTTGGAAGTAAAAGTGGTCATTAAGACCGTGGCAGGACAGACGATTAAACATCAAGCCAGGTACGAGAGAAATGATTGGTTTGATGATGAGTACCGAAATCCACTCGACAAAAAGAATCAGGCGAGAAGACAACATTCAAATAGGAAAACCAGGAGGAAGGGAGAACATCATAAAAATCTCATAAGATCAGCAAACAAGATAATCAGAATAAAGCAACGAAAATAATATGACGACCAATTGAGAAGCAACAACACAAGCTAAGCATATAAAGTAGTGAAATACATGAAACGAGGTTATCACCCCAAGACAACGCCTTGCTGTGATGATATTGGAACCATCATCGCTGGTGAAAATAGGATTAAAGAAAGATGGACATGATATTTCAAGAACCTTTTAAGTTCTCCGCTTAGCTCCAGAAGATCAGAGCCTATATGTATTCCACGGGCTCTATCAACTCTATTAATTCCAACGTCACTGCCTTAAATAAAAATAAGGCACTGGGGATTGATGAGATTCCAGTAGAATACAGGAAATATAGTGTGAATGGCAGTGGTATCCACAAATTCACCCAGCACATTTGTCAACAAGAGCATATGCTGAATGAGGGAAGCCAATCAATATATTCCCTATCAACATATGACGGTACATGCTATAGTGCGGAATTATCTAGGCATATCACTAATTTGTACCTTTTCAGGATTTTTTTGCGGTTGGACGGTGAATTTCATTTACGCACTGAGTGTGGAGTTTTCACGCTTGCAAATGTCTGGGCTACCCACTAAACACCTCCCCCTGTCAACCCAAGAACACAGCCTGGAATCGTTCGGGTCTCGTGTGGCTATGCCTTGAGACACCTTCAACCTGAGAATCCCTTTTCTTGTGGGAGGGAGGAGAGGAAGAGAAATTGCCACAAAAGCAATCCCCCTGCCCCAAAATCTCCAGCTGCTATGAGTCCCTTTTATCTTTCAGGACTGCCCGAAAATGACACATGGTTCCATTTGACCACCAATTAAATCATCACCGTAACTATACCATCCGGGATAGGCTCTCTCGTATCCCTGCAGGAGTCCCGTTGCAGCCTGTCCCATTCTATGCAAGCAAAAAATATGTGGCAGGCATTGTCATCCTCTCCTGGGTGAAACTGATAATTGGGGGATCTTGGCTTACCAATTTTGTGTAGGTAAGACTGAAAAAAATCCATGCCCACTCTAAAGCTAGGTTTTTATTTGTGGTAGGGAGGTGAATGCCTATTCACACACAGAGTGTGAAACTCCCATGTTCGCAAGAAGGACTACTATTAACCTGAGAAACTAGCCTGGAACCATTTGACACATTACTTCGCGCCAGGTCTCGTTTTGTTACGCCGTGAGGTGCCTTCAAGCTGGAGAATCCCTCTTCTAGCAGGAGGGGAGAGGAGAAGAGGAAATCTCAGATAAGTGATCCCCCAGCGTCAACTCCCCCAGCTGTTGTGAGTCTCTTTTATCTTTCAGGACTGCCCGAGCATAATGTGCCACCTGGTTCCATTTGTCAACCGATTCGAGCCTCACCACGACTATATTATCCGGAGTGATGTCTCTCGTCTCCCTGTAGGGGGTCCTTCGCAGCCTGTTCCATTTTATGCACCCAAAAAAATTTGTGGCAGGCATTGTCTTCCTCTCCGGGACAATACCGACAATGAGGGGACCGTGACTAACCAATCTTGTGCAGATAAGACTCAAAACAACCATGCCCACTCAAAATATGGGTCAGATAGATGTCAGTCTCACCATGCCTTCCATTCAGCCACGCTCTCGCATTCGGGATGAGATGCACAGTCCACCTTCCCTTCGTGAAATTCACCCAAGATTGCTGCCAATCATTGAGTGAGCGCTGTCTCTCTTCATGGACAACCATCTCCCTCGCATTCTGGTTTCGACGCAGATAAATAGAGCGGCACTCTCGAACAAGAAGGCCGACAGGTATCAAGCCTGAAATGACTTTAACTGCCGAATCAGAGACTGTCAGAGATGAAAATGCAATCCTCAACGCTTTTCTTCTCTGTACCTGTGCCAGGCGTTTTTGGTAAAACTCCTTACTGAGAGCGTCACCCCATACCTTTGCTCGGTATAGTAGTACTTACTCTACAGCTCCCATCAAGAGGTGTCTTCTTGATGGGCTGGGTCCCCCTACGTTGGCCACAAGTCGACTCAGAGTCAATACTCCTGAAGCAGCCTTCTCAGCGATTGCCCTGATTTGCTCAGAGAAACTCATCTTCGAGTCGATCAGTAGCCCCAGATACTTCACCGATGGCTTCGATTCGATTCGTAAGTCGCTAATACTGATCATCCTTACTCTAGGGATTCTCTTTTTTGTCAAGATGACCACTTCGATTTTCTCTATTGCTAAGCTGAGCCCAGTCATCCAGTCTCTCACTCAGCGCATTAGCATACCTAGCCTAAATTACGCCTGTTCAACGGTGAGTCCAGTGACCAGAGCCGCAACATCATCCGCATAGCCATTCAAGCGCGACTCACATAGGACAAAATACTGGGTTAGACAGAAGTCAGTTGCACTATGTTTTTGATTTTGCCACGGTCTCATATTCGCTATGAGGCACACATTCCACCTTCCCATCATGCAATTCACCCAAGACTGCTGCCTATTGTTGAGTGACCGCTGCTTCTCCTCTTGGGAAACCGGTTCCTCCGCGTCCTCGTTTTGACGAAGGCAAATAGAGCAGCGCTTCCTAGCAAGGAGAGTGACAGGCATCATGCCTTCGATAACGCTCACCGCCGAATCAGAGACTATTGGATATAAAGATGCGATCCACATTCACCTCTCTACCACAAAACAAAAAACAACAAGTTGGGTAAACAGACCTACGCTCATGTCAGAAGGGTTTTGTATTCAATTTACAAAATGCAGTCACCAGATTGAATAAAGTCAAGAAGCATGTCAATGACGATTTTATTTGAGAAAATTTGAAATTCGAAGATCATACTATTATTAACAAAGCTGAAGGAATTTAGACTTTTGAGGTTTTTGTTATTGTTATACTCATAAATATCTCCCTTGATGATTATTTCAGATGTCCATTCGTGAGGGAGGAAGCACATTTTTCATGTATTTCCGCCTGTGCCCCACTGAAGCAGAAACTGACAGTTTAAGAACTGTTTTGAAAAGCTCCCATGAAAACTTTCATTTCATACTCATATCGGCTGCGTTTGATGAATTTTTTTTTTCAGGGGCCACTCTCCTGTACTGTTATCATCGATTCATGGCCAATTTTTTCGAATCCTAGAGTTGTTACAAAACCTTTTTGCTAGGAGCTCTATCCCACCTCCTTGACTTGTTTCACTTATGAGTAATAATTGTAGGTAGTCATCTTCAGCCATTCATTAAATTGAATCAAGTGTTCAAAGCATGCACCTTGAAGGTTCAAGTTGGGAAAAAATAACTCAAAATTATTCAATCTTCGCATTTAAAACAGCCACCATTTTGTTTTACGATTACTGATACCACTAGCTGAACCCATTCTCAAAGATATACATGACACCTATCATTCCTGAAATTTTCATGCAAATGCTAGCAAAACTGTAGTGGCTGAGTCGGTAAAAAACGCATATTGTTCCATAGCCATATGTTGCCATAGTAATACATGCAGCGCATATTGTTCCATCTTAATACAGGAAAATTCAAACCGCTATAACTTTGCTAAATATAATTCAATCTTTATGAAACTTGTAGGATAAATCAATCTTATAAATAGTCATCTGCGTACTGAATTTCATTGAATTTAAGGGTACCGTTAAGATTTTATTCAAGAAAACATAAAATCGATAAGTTATACTATTACCAACAAAGTTGAGTGAATTGCGACTTCTCACGTATTTTTTGTTGTTGTACTCATCAAGGCCTACATTCTTGATTTTTTTCAGATTTTTCGGATCACAGGTGTCCAATCGCGAGGAGAGGGACGCAAATTTTTCGTGTATTTCCCCTCCCTGTGCGCCCCTCGAAGCAAACTTTGCCAAACTAAGAACTGTGTTGAAAAGTTCTCATCAAGACCTTTCATTTGATACCCATATCGGCTCCCTTCCATGAAATTTTTTTTTCGGGGGGTTACTCCCCTATATGGGGAGACCCATACCTTATAAAATTTTTTTGTAGTTGAACTTTGAAGAGAGCACCACTTTACTCCTACATACAAAATTTGATGCTTCTAGCTTAAGTAGTTTCCGAGAAAAACTGCTGTGACGGACGGACGGACGGACAGACAGACAGACGGACAGACAGGACGCGATTTTAGAAGGGTTTTGTAAAATTATTTTACAAAACCCTAAAAAAGAAATGTCTTATTCATGGGTTGTGTCCCCCTTTGTTGGCCATTAGTGGATTCAGAGCGAATACTCTAGAAGCAGCGTTCTCAGCCGTTGCCTAGAACCGCTCAGAGAGACTTACCTTCGATTTGATCAGTAGCTCCAAATAATTCACCACTCGCTCTAATCAGTTAGTCTCCAATACTGATCATGCTTACTCTAGAAATTCCCTTTTTTGTCAAGATGACCACTTCGGTTTGCTCTAGTGCTAGACTGAACCCACGAGCAGTCATCCAGTCCCTCACTCACCACATTAGCGTACCGAGCATAAGTTGCACTTGTTCAGTGGTGCGTACAGTGGCCAATCATCTGTATAGCCAATCAAGCATTACTCATCTGCCATCTTCAATCTTAACAGTCCGTCGTAAGATGCGTTCCACAGGTCTAAACCAAGGCTAGATGCCTGCACAACATCCGATGTAACTTTCATCCTTCGTTGGCCCTGTGTCATTACGTAAAGCAGGTTTCTGTCCTTTAGGTAGTCCTTTATGTCTCCGTGATTTAGATTGAAAGGTCCCCATGAGCTCGGAATTTCAGATCTCAGGATAAAATCCTTTAAGTAAGGCGTGATCCTTATAACAATTGTTTTTGCCAAATGTAGCCGGTAAGGGTATCAAGTGAAAAGTCTTTAGGAAAACTGAATAGTTTCCTTTTTTCTTTTTGAAAAGCCATCGCGCCTTATATATATATATATATATATATATATATATATATATATATATATATATATATATATATATATATATATATATGTATATATATATATATATATATATATATATATATATATATATATATATACATATATATATATATATATATATATATATATATATATATACATATATATATATATATATATATATATATATATATATATATACATATATATATATATATATATATATATATATATATATATATATATATAGGCGAAGGCGACTGGACTACCCACTAAACACCTCCCCTGTCAACCTGTGAACCTATCCTGGGACCATTTGCCACATTACTTCGTGCCAGGTCTCGTTTTGTTACGCCGTGAGGCGTATTCAAGCTGGGGGGGATCCTTCTTCTAGCGAGAGGGAGGAGGGGAAGAGGAGGTCTCAGACAAGCGATCCCCAGCCCCGACACCCCCGGCTGCTGTGAGTCCCTTTTATCTTTTAGGACTGCCCGAACATAGTGTGCCACCTAGTTCCATTTGTCACCCGATTCGAGCATCAACGCGACTATATTATCCTTGAGCTCTCCCGTCTCCCTGTAGAGTTCCCTTCGCAGCCTGTCCCATTTTTCGCACGCAAAAAAGGTAAGGCAGACACTGTCTCCCTCTCCTGGGCAAAACCGACAATCGGGGGACCCCGACTTACGAATCTTGTGCAGGTAAGACTGAAAACACCCATGTCCGCTCAAAGCCTCAAGACGCCTCTTAATGTGTGTTGACGAATCAGTGCTATTGTTTGGAGCGGAAATAGTGGGCAACGCTCTCAGTGAGGACTTATACTGAAAAGGCTTGGCACAGGTACAGAGAAGAAGAGCACTGTGGATTGAATCTTTATATCCAATAGTGTCTGATTCGGCGGTGAGAGTTGTCGATGCCTGTTACCCTCCTTGCTAGGAAGCGCTGCGCTATTTACCTTCGTCGAAAAGAGGACGTGGAGGAAACGGTTACCCAAGAGGATGGACAGTGCTCACTCAACGATAGGCAGCACTCTTGGGTGAATCGCACGAAGGGAAGGTGGACTGTGTTCCTCATCGTGAATATGAGACCAACGCTAAATCAATCGCATGATGCAACTGACTTGTTTCTAGCTCGGTTTTTAGCGGGCTTGGATTTTTTTAATTTGACCTACACAAGATTTGTAAGCCACGGTCCCCTCATTTTCGGGTATCCCCAGGAGAGGATGACAATGTCTACCATACATTTTTCGCGTGCTTAGAATGAGACAGGCTGTGACGGGACCCCTGCAGGGATACAAGGGAACCTACCCTGGATAGTATAGTCACAATGATACTAGAATCGGTTGACGAATGGAACCATGTGGGAGTTTATGTTCGGGCAGTCCTTAAAGATAAAAGAGAAAATACTATGACGACCAATTGGTCGTCATAGTATTTTCGTTTCTTAATTCTAATTATCTTGTTTGCTGATCTTATGAGATTTTTATGATGTTCTCCCTTCCTCCTGGTTTTCCTATTTGAATGCTGTCTTCACGCCTGATTCTTTTTGTCGAGTGGATTTCGATACTCATCATCAAACCAATCATTTCTCTCGTACCTGGCTTGATGTTCAATCGTCTGTCCTGCCACGGTCTTAATGACCACTTTTACTTCCAACCATCGCTCATTGCTTGTTTATGGTAATGTGTCTGATAGAATCAGAGGAAGCTGGTTGTCGTGGGTCTCCGTCAAATTTTCTGCCATGGACGTGGTTCGGAGCCCTTCGCTGTCAAATTTCTGTAGGGGACTGGTGGTCTCCAAATATATCTTTGATATACGAAATCGATAATTTCGTTTAATCAGAATTTCACTTAGCTCCTCGCTATGAACCGACGTCAGATATGCTCGAGGCCCAACGTTGTTGGATGAAAACGTGATCTATCTGGTTTTGTGTGTTGCTTTCCAGTGCAGCCAGGTCATTTTGTGTATACGTCAATATGGGAAGCAACTCAAACGTATGAATAGATTAATGCTACATGTGAAGTTAATGAGGAGGTTATATCCTCCCGTTGTTCCCCGATGATATAGCTCATTGCCAAACTTATCACTCATATCACCGAGAGTTAGTCTTGCGTCGTTTATTCACAGTGAGTCGACTAGTTTTTCAGGTGATTGAAGAACGTCTCCTTCGTTTTTTCATCCTTTTCTTCAGTCGGGGCGTGTACTTTTAGCAGCCAAGTTTTGACAAATTTCGTTTTTATACGGATCGCACAAATTCATTCATTTTATGGGCAGTTCAGAAGATTCTGGTTAATGAAAGTTTCATAGTCAGAAAACTTCCAAAGATCTGAAGGGGATCTTCGCATATAAGAATATGATCCTCTAAAACTTTTTCAAACCAAACGCAGTTGAATTGGGTATCAAATGTAAATGATTGTTGAAGTCTTCCAATATCTGGTATTAAAACTGCAATATGAATAAGATGGTAGGCAGGGGATGTGGAAGAAGACCAAAAATTGTGCCTCCATTCCTTCTTATCGGTCACTTGTGGACTGAAAGAAATCATGGAGGTAGTTCCCTATGTGTGCAATAACGACGAATATCTGAGATGTAGAAATTCTTTAAGCTTTTCTAGTAATAGTATGGCTTACCATTTTGCATTTTTCTGAATAAAGTCCGGAGGATACCCTTAAATTTACTAAAATTTTATGTTCAGGTGGCCATTTATCAGAGTCAAAAATTTCAGAAGGATCAATTTTGTTGAACACGCTGGCGGATGGTCTAAATTCACATATGAGCACCCTCCATAAATGTAATTACAATGTTTAATGCATGAAATCAGACGAGAGGTTTTTGGTATACTTTACAAGTAAACATAAAAATTATAAAAAAAGGATAACTGCATTAGCGGTGCTGTCTCATACTCCTTGTTTTTACCATTGAGAGAGTCAGCCACTTCAAATGCAGTACTGTTATGATGTACATTATTTAGCTGCTAGGCCGTATATATTAGGCATGAACGAAATATGAATTGTAACAAAAACTTAATGAAAAGCACATGAAAGTAAAAAGTATTTCATTTATTGTTTATAATAATACAAACTAAGAAAATTCACCCTACGAAATTCAATAACAAGTGAAAGATAATAAGAATTCATTTCATTTTACTAAAATTAACATCCAATTTGAAGAACCATGGGAATTTTGTTGATTTTTTTATGGCGCTTTTTAATGCATGGAATGCACATTTGCCGGCTTCCTGGGCAATGCATACATTCATAAGACGTTTGTTTTCTTATTGTATGTCGTGTGCATGATTTCCGATTTAAAAAATAAGACTTTCTTTTCCAAGATGCTGGTACTGCTATCTTTTCATCAGATTCAACCACCACCGCACGGATTTTTTTCTTGTGAATAAAATAAGCATTGAACATCGCCAAATTCAGTATATGAAAAATAATTTTTTTGTACCAACGCACTGTTGTTCGGGGACATGAATAGTTGACGATAACTGGTCAGTTCTATCAATGCCAGACATGCTTAGGTTGTAGTCTTGAATTTCCTTAGGTCTCTATTTGACTATTTCAGTCATTTCTGGTAGTGATGGAAAACTATCGATAGTCGGCACTATCGATAGCGCTCGATAGTTTTAAATAAAATATCGATAGTTTTGATAGTTGCTAATTTGCTCGAAAGGAAATGACTGGAATTGAACTATGTCTTTCCATGATGTACATTAGGTTTTTTATATCAGAATTCATTTGATTGGTTTAATTAATTTATGAAATATAAAATAATATAATTTATTAATTATTATTGATTTTTTTAACTGTGTTGCCTCCAGTAACCATTTGTTTTTATCAAAAAAAAACAAGCATTTTTAAATATTTAGGAGGAATACGGTTGCGACGATTAGTCACGATTTGTCCTGTTATACTGAAAATTCGCTCTAAATCAACAGACTTATCTGGTACTGTTAAAAACTTAATAGCACATTCAGGGAAAGCTGAAATGCATAAGAGAAATATATAAAAAATTAAATTATGTTGTGAACCTAAAGGGGATTGCATCCTTTTCAAAATTGCAATGGATCGGTGTCTTGGGGTCCAAGCATTCTCTCCAGATGCTGTAGTTTGATTATGATCACATCCGCAGTGCTGCTTTTTGTTTAGTTTGCCATTTTCTGTTCAAGGAAATTCAACTATGGATTCTTCAGTATAGATCAACATCATCATTTGAAGTAGTATTATCTTTGTTTTTCAATTTCACTAGCATTTCATCTTCCAAGAGTCTTGAAGCCTCAACTGCGTTAGTTGGCATTCTGAACCCTTCTTTCTTAAAGTGAGGAGCTAATATCGTTACGATTCTCCGAATTGATCGACATTCATACGCAAACAGCATACTTTTTATTCCTTGCTAAGCTTGCCACAAATGAGTTTTCCTTCAGTTGTTTCCAAATGTTTTTCCAAGCTAACTAGCTTGTCGTAGAGCCCAAAAGTTATAGGAATTATAAGGGAAATTGTAACGTAGTTTAGTTCAGAGTTTTGAAAAAAAACTTTAGAATGTGAAAGCAGTTTTTCTAGATCTTTCAAAACAATGATTTTGTCTGCAGTGAGTGGTATGGGAGAACTTGGTGTTGTCAACAATGTTTCGAATATAGCATCATTAGCTTCCAGTATCCTTTTGATCATCAAGTAGGTGCTATTCCCTTGCGTACAAACCTCCTGTATAAGAGTTAAAGCTTTTCCAGTACTTTCAAACATTTTACATGGAAAGTGTGCTGCTTTAAAAAATACAAAATTTTATTACATTTCCCGATCACATGTTTGAGTTCATGGCATTGCGAATAACATGGCAGGTTACATATTTTTAAGATTTCATAGGCTTTCATCATTGACGGTGCATTGGTGGTTACAATACATGTAACTTTATTAACAATTTTCCATTCTAAAAATACTTCCTACAAACTATCGACAATATTGTCTGTCCGATGATTTGTAGAGTCCACAAGTTTTTTTGTTAACAATACAACTGCTTTCAGTTTAAATTTCAAGATAAAATAACAAGTTACCGATAAATGATTACATGTAATCGCAATATAACTGGCCTCTGATATAATTACTTTTAATTTTGTATGCAGTTCGGAGTAGTGTACGCCTATAGAATTTTTGATGCTATGCTTACTTGGTAGTACATATGTAGGGTTTATGTCGAAGATGAGATTTCGAAACCCATGATTTGCTACAATAGAAAATGGTTGAAAATCTAGAGCGTTCATCCAAGCCAAGACATTGTCAATCTGTTTTTTTTTTTGATAATTAGCATTCAGTCCTGCTGAAATATGTGCTAATCAATCGCAAACTTCTTGGGCTTCTTGAGTCCTCATCACAAACGGAATTCAAATTTGTCACACCTTTCGGAACAGCATCAGCTTCAATATTAAATTCTTTAATATAATCGTTATTACACCTCTTCAAATGATCTTTCAAATTCTATGTGTTTCCACTTGTTTTATACTCCTTAAACATTTAGCAAACTATTTATCTGAAGATTTTTTAAAAAATTCCATACTTTCGAGAAATTTCGTTTTGTCATACTTTCTTCAGGCTTGCATGAAAGAGATGATATTGATATGGAGGATGGATATGACTCAGAGTGATTCTCAGATTCGACTAATGATTAAGACAACAAACTTGGTGCTTCTGTTAATACGAAATTGACAAATTTGTAAAAACTGTTGCTACAAAATTGAAAAATTTGTAATAACTTTAGAACGAACGGTATTTCAACCATTTATGTACGACTTACGCATTTCCTTTTTTTGGTGATGAACTTTCCATTTTGAGACTCGTATTTACAGGAAGCTGTAGCTTGATGCAAGCGACCCTACTGAATATTAAAAGGTGTAGGTTTCAGCAGCTTTTATAATTTAATGCTGTTTGGTCAAAATTGAAAGTTGGCAAAAGTAGCATTTAATTCATGGGTTGGAGTGACGTTATAGGCGAAAAAGAATACGAGTCGCTGCGACACAAATTGAGTGCAGTTCGATTTTTTCATCGTCTAGCGCATAATTTAAGTTCGGAAATGAGGAGCAAGCCCTTTTCTAAGGTAATTGAATCGGTTATTTTAAAAAGGGCACAAGTTACACATTTTTTCGAAACTGAGTTAAGTATGTCGAAGAGTTTGTATATGTTTCCACCATGTTTTCACCGAAAATGGCACTAGTCCACCATTTCATAACAGTAATATAGGTCCTGTCACTCATGATTTATTTTGAAAAAGTTATAATTCCGCGGCTTATTACACAATTTTTTGTGTCTCCTGAAAACTTTACGAAAGTGGACTTGAGACCTTTTCAAAATAACCGATTCAAGTAAAATTGTGATTTAAATTTCAATAATGTTTTATATTGTTATAAAATTTATAGCGATTAGTATTGAATAAAGTGCTTTTGACTTTGACTTTGACATTTAAATCAGAATTGATAGTTGTCGGTGGTGGCGATGATTGCAGCCAAGTGAGGTAGTTCTCTAGAATTAACAGACAAACATATTATGAAACTCAGCTAAAAAATTTTCGCAATATTTTTGCCTGTAAATTCCAATTTAAATCGCCCTCGGGAACTACGTTATCTGCCTGCAATCATCGCCAACACCTACAACTGCCAATTCTGGTTTGAATGTGAATTATCGAAACTTTAATCCCTATTTTAATTACTTTAGAGGTGGCCTTGCGTCCTATTTCAGGGCATAAATTGTCCTCTAGACAATAAAGAATCAAACTGCACTCAATTTTTTTTTGTTCCAACGCGTATTCGTCGTCGCCTATAACATCACTTCAATGAAGCAATGCTTAATAATGTGACGGCTGAGGTAGTCCACGTTCTTTAAAAGATCAAGAAACATGTCAAAGAGATCTGCTTATTCAAAAGAAAATCCATTGTTTCTTCATTTTCAACCATCAAAAATCACTTAAATAATGAAATCACAAAAGTATTTATGTCATTGACCTTATCTGAAAATTTTAAGAAGATCAAATCAAAACTGCAGTGTCTGGTTCGATGGAAAGTCCATAAAATACCAAAATAGTGTGTTATTGTTGTTGTCATTGGAAAAATTTCAAATGGATATAACTTCCGTGAATATAATATGAATTTCATCAAACTTACAGAGTATTAGGACTTTGTTTACGTAAGGTTGGGTTCAAAGACGATTTTATTGAAGAAAATGCAAAATTTGGAGATCATACTATCATTAACAAAGTTGTGCGAATATTGACTTCTCAGGCATTTGTTATTGTTTTATTCATAAATATCCCCCTTAATATTTTTTTTCAGATTTTTTAGATCTTAGGTGTCCAATCGCGAGGGGGGAAACACATCTCTCGTGCCCCAAATGTAGCAAAAACTGTCAGTTTAAGGACTACTTTGAAAAGCTCTCATAAAGACCTTTCATTTAATACTCATATCGGCTACCTTTGATGAATTTTTTTTGAGGAGCCCCTCCCCTATACTGTAATCATCGATTCAGGGCATCCGAATCTTTTTTTCCGAACCCTATGTTAGAGTGGTTACAAAGCCCTTCTGTTAGGAGCTCTTTCCTGTCTTCTCGACTTGTTTCACATATGAGTAGAAATTGTAGATACTGATCTTCAGTCATTTATTAAATTGAATCAAGTGTTCAAGGCATGTACCTGAAACATTGAAGTTGGGGAAAAATAACTCAATCTTCGTATTTAAAACAGCCACTTTTTTTATTTTACGATTACTGATACCGCTAGCTGAACCAATTCTCAAAGATACTCAAAGTCAAAGTCAAAAGCGCTTTATTTAATACTAATCGTTATAAATTTTAAAAGAATATAAAGCAAAATCCAAACAATAACAATAAAAAACTTAATGGCCCAAATGGCTCTCTAAATTTGTACGTTATCATTAAACACATTTAAAAAAAAAAAAACTGTAGCGAATTTAAATCAATGAAGATTGTTACATATTTTTAAAATTCAATTGGAAAAAGGAGAAAAAACCAACCAACACTATTCTAAAATTATTTATCGTCTTAACACTACCGTGAACTTTGATCCTACACCTAATATGTTTTAACTTAATTCTAATAAATGCAATCAAAAACATTATCTTATACTAAAAAATCTATAACTATGTTCCTAACCTAAGCGTTTTACCTTATCTCTAACCTAATATAATAAACATAATATAAACCTAACCTATACCTAATTTTTAACAAAAATAAACAATAACACTAAATGTAGCAATAATGAGCTGAAACTCGAAAACCAAATAACGAAAAACACCAAAACTGAAAATAAACACGAATAATTTAGACATTGTCATTCAGCCACCAATACCTAGATTGCCCCGTCTCAACTCGATCAGCTTCAACGAATCTAGCAAATGAGTATCTCCATTGGAATTGTTGGTCTCGTGAACTCAAGTTCGGAGGATATTTTATCTTCTTATCGGTGGCCCGTCGATATATGTGATATATGACCGGGACGCCGTCAGAATCAAAAACATATCGATTCATGTCCAAATACACGAATGCTTCTGGAGGAATGAAGCCAGTAGCGAGGCAAGTCGCTATATACCCGTCTGTAGGGTGGAACGGCTGTGAAATCCAAGGGTTTTCACTCACATTCACAGATCTTGCGATATGATTCCGAAGAAGTTTCAATATGAAAATATCGAGTCTAGTCACTTCAGCAGTTTGATAAATTCTTCTATTCGATATATAATGTTTCGAGTCCAGCTCAGGCTTTCTGTACAAACCAGTACATGCACGAAGACATTTCCTTTCGAAAACTCTTAATTTTTCCATAGTACTAGCGCTCTGGTTGTACCAGATCTGACATCCATATGTCAAAACTGGTCTAACCAGTGTCTTGTAACAGATAACTTTGACCTTTTGATCAATGTATCTGGAATGAAAGAGTTTTCGAAGGGCCATGACTACTTTAAGTGCCTTACTGAGCATGATTTTCACATGTTCAGTATAGTACAGATACTGATCGAGATAAACACCGAGGTATCGAACACAGGATCTATGTGGAACCCGTTCAAGACTACCCTCACCAGCCATGATGTAGAAATCTTTCCAATTACGTCTTGACTGACCCCCCGCAGCGTTGTCCGAAATAAGATTGTTTCACACTTCTGCACATTGATTTTCATTCGCCAATTGTCAGTGTACAGCTGTACATCATTGAACATTTTTTGGAGATTGCTCTGAACTATTGTATCTTTTCGGTCTGCCGTATAGATGATCAGATCATCAGCAAACGCTACCAATGATCGCGTTGGCGAGATGTTAAAATCAAAGCCGTTCAATAGCTTGCGAATAAAGATTGAAAAGAGCAGAGGCGCAGTAACTGTTCCCTGCTGTAGACCATTCAAGACCTTGAACTCGCGCATTGTTGTCAGATTTCCATCAGTGACGACAAACGATTTCCCGTATAACATATAACACATCATGGCGATAAGGTGTCTGGGGAACTTGTCCTGAAGGAGTTTAAAAATTAGTCCATCTAACCACACCGTATCGAAGGCTTTCTCCATATCAATGAGACATGCTCCAACACATTGTCTATCATTTAGATTCCAACAGATGTCTGAGGTTACTTTCGTTATTGCATGTGTGGTCGCATGCCTGGCACGAAAACCAAATTGGCAATTCGGCATCAACTCATTTTCCTCAATGTGGGCGTTTAATGCTCTGTTGAGTATCACTTCAAACACCTTGCTGATGTTATGCAGCAAGCTGATTGGGCGATAGATTTTCGGGAATGAAGATTCTTTTCCTTTCTTCAAGATTGGAAATACCTTAGCCTTTTTCCACCCATTTGGGAAATATGAATTGCTCAACATGTTGTTGAACAATATGCAATAATTCCTAATAGCAACCTCAGGCAAATGTCGGAGAACTACATTTGGAATACCTTCAGTACCACATGATTTTTTATCCTGCGAAATATGAAACACAAGTCTTCATAGCTGACAAAATAATCAATAAGATTCAAGTTCGGTATGAGGTCAGATGTTAATGTTTCATTGAAATGAAGAATTGATTGGCCGTTCAGGCTTGACTTGAAGTCGGAAACTTTTGCTTCAACGATCTCTGAAACTATGTCATTGCCTCTCTCAGGGTGGTCCAATCAGGGCAAGTTTATCTAGTCCTTCACAAATGATCCTGTTTCCATTTCTATCCGGAGTCGTACTATCAATTTCGATACCAGCCCTATCGAGAAGATTTATCTCATCACTAGTGACTTCAAGATTCGATACCTTCACTCGAGACTTCTTGCGGAATATGCTATTCACTTTCGTGAACACGCCGTCTGGGTCCTGTGGGCTAATACCCCTCAATTTTTCCGCCCATTGATTGCTGACCTCACTCCTAAAGTATGACCGGATTAAGTTGCGGACATTCTTCAGATGTAATTTCAACAAAGCCAACGAGGGAAGGTTGTAATCCAAAAATCGTCGATAAATATTGTTGACGCGTGTGAGAAGAAGACTTTTCAATCTTTTCAACCTTACGATGGTTGGTGTTTCATATCATTCCATATTGTTTCGAAGTTTACTCTTGGGAACAACTTTCTCAATCGTTTCCAACGTCAGCCTCTCTAACTTCGACAAATAGACATATATTTCATCGTTAGTTAGATTCATATCATTAGGAACCATTGAGCAAGAGTTGCCACCATCAGAAAGGGGACATTGCTTCTGGTACTCGCGATTAAACTTCTTTTGAAACTTTCCCCAGTCTGTTTTTTTGAAGTTCAACCGATGATTTTCGTGTTGAACTGGAATGAGGAAGAAATCATCCCTGTGATGATTGATTTCCATTACGATTGCGTTATGGTCGCTAACATAAGGAAGCACCTGCAGTTTCCGTTGAGGACTTTTAAAGTTGAATTCGAGTCTTGCGTCAGCAATGCAGAGGTCCAAATATGAATTTGTCCTAGGGTATGTTGGGAACTCCGACCCATATAGATTGCACCTGTATTCAATCTGGTTCTCTGTTATCCACGATTTCAGGAATACACCTCTTGGATTATTGGTGGCGTTCAGCCATGATGTATGCTTGGCGTTCAGGTCACCAGCAAGAATATAATAATTATGAAGCCTGTTCAATTCGAGTATTTCAAACAAGGCATTGAGTTCCTCCTTGAGTCTGAGAACAGTTCCACCAGTTGCATAGGCAGAGATAACGAAGAAGTTATCCCCACCTGGCAGTGAGATTTTGATAACGGACACTTCAAGAGATTCAAAGCTTTTGAATTCGACTTTTTCAATATTTTGGAAACAACAGGGTCTTCGAACCAATATCCCGGTGCCACCTCCCCCATCACCTGTTACCGTATCGTTTCTTACGAATTCAAAATCCTTGAATGTCATGGAGTGCCATGAATTGAGGTGGGTTTCGGTGAGAAGCATGATGTCAGGCTTTTGCTTAACAATGAATTCAAGGAGATAATCACGCCGATGTATAGTAACAATGGAGTTGACGTTGATCGAGATGAGACGAATCCTATCCATGGGAATGTGACTGGATGACAAACTATTTTGGAGCATGGTAGCCTAAACGTTGAAAAACGAAATTGATTTTTTGGTCTTGCTTATTAATTCTATCTGAAAGCGATTCAAGTTGCTGGTAGATTTTAAGAAGCAGCTCATTATTGCCACTTACATTATTTATTTTATTTATACTGTTGTCTGCTGGTCCTCTGGCAGCAAGTGCAAATGATACCCCGGGTTTGATGAAGCTGGGAGGTAACAGATTGTGATTTACTTTGGTTTGCTTTGGGGAAAAATTTAGCTCTTGCATCTTGATACCGAGGGCATCCTCGGTATGATGCTGGATGACCAAATGTACCGCAATTAACACAATACAATTTTTCTTTTGGCTCCACCTGAGCCAATTTGCATTCACCGGGGGCGTGGATATCTTTGCACTTAACACAGCGATAGTGCATTGCACAATTGGCAGCCGAATGACCGAATCGTTGACACCTGTAACACAGGTTGACCTCAGTTTTTTGGAGGCGTTCCCACCTCACAAGTCTAAAGTTAAAGTACCTTACCTGTTGGAGGGCACTCGGACTGCTGTCGTTGGAAATTTGGACCAAATAAAATGGTAATATTTTACCTTCTACAGTTGATCTCCTTGTAGCAAAATTTTTCACACACATGAACTTTACAGCTGGTGCTGCTTCCTGCAACATCTCAAGGAGATCAACTGTATTCTCCCCACAGTCCAGGCCCTTCAACAGGAAGGTCTGATTTTTTTCCGCCTTTGGCGTATATGTAAAGTGGGGAGCTTGGACACTATTAAGAGCATCTTTCGCCTGTTTGAAGTCAGCCAGTGTCTTTATCTTGATCGAGAGCTTATCACCGGTCACTCTCTTAATTTCAAAGTTTTTAATTTTATGTTCGGCTGCCAATAACCGAACCATATCTCCTCCACGCTGCCCAAAAACGTTTATTGGAGGTACTTTTTCATTTACCACATTAATTTTATTAGGAGAAGCAGCAGACACACCGGTTGGCTTCTTCTCCTTTTGCTTATTTTTTAATTTTAAATATTTAATGAAATTATTATCGCTATCAATATTACCTTTCTTATCGTTGCTTTCTATCTCGACGTCCATTTCTTCGTGCATTGCAGACAGCACCGCATAATAATTGGCGCTGTCGTTCGCTCCTCCTGCGCTCAGGATATTTTCCGCATCATGGATTGTCTTGCTCATATCTTGCGATTTCGTTTTATATGTTGGTACTCCTTTCCCGTTGGTCTTGCTTGTTGTTTCCTGTTTTTCATTCTTCTTAGTTAGAATCGGCTCCTCTTGGCCGGACGTATTCTGTGGCTTCGCTTTTTGTTGTTTCCCATTTGACAACGTCCTGACCATATCTTCTAAGCTCTGTATCCGGAGTTTTAATTCGTCATTTTGTTTCGTAACCCTTGTATTCTCCATGGTTACTTTTTCATAATCTTCGCTTGAAATCGTAATTCGCTTTCCATGCTCACAATTGTCTTGTTCATTTTTCCACTTGTTTATTTTATCATTTGTAATTTTCAAAATGCCTGGCTCTGGGTCCCCCAGCGGTGGGAAGCCGTCGGGCTCCTCCATCCCCCCGGTGAAAAAAAAAACTTTTTTTCTTTCTTGAAACTTTCTCGTAGGTAAAGTCAAGATACTCGATAAATTGTTCGAATAGTTCGACGATGTAATAAGTTTCTTTATAAAATTACTTTGTAATTAACGTTTTTAAAAATTATTTTAATTTAAAAATTCTTGACAGGAGCGAATTAAAAACACGTCTACACGCAACCAGTGCTAGACGTATAATTCAAAGATACTCATGATACCTATCATTCCTGAAACTTTCATGCAAATTCTACCAAAGCTGTAGTGTCTGAATCGGTAAAAAGCGCATATTGTTCCAAAGCCATATGTATGTTTCCATAGTAATGCAGCGCATATTGCTCCATAGTAATACAGGAAAATTCAAATCGCTATAACTTTGTTAAATACCATTCGATTATTATAAAACTGTCAGGACAGGTCAATCTATAAATAGTCATTTGCATACCGTTGGTTGAATTTAAGTGCACCATTCGTATATTTCCCCTTCCCCTGCCCCCCACGGTACTGATTTGGAAATTTTAAAACTTGTTTTGAAAAGATCTCATTAAGACCTTTCCAACGACACCTATTCGACTACCAATCGTCAAAAAAAATTTTTTGAAGGCGCACTTCCCTGTACGGGGAGACCCCCTTAAACCCCTTTGAACAATTTTCCACCCCATAACTTTCAAGAAGTCGCCATTTCTGACCTTTCCACAAAGTTTCATGGCTGTAGCTTCTACAGTTTCGGACAAAAAGTGCTGTGACATACAGACGGACGGACGGACAGACGGATACAGTTCGTGATTGCAATAGGATTTTTTTATTTTAGTACAAAACCCTAAAAATTATTGGATCATTTCAACACGACAGAACAAGCTTATGATCGTGATTCTACTCCAACCATAGATATAGAGAGTGTTTATATGGCTTTGACTCCAACAAATAAATTTGGTTAGTTTGTATTTTTAACCCTTATTAGGAAACAAAAGTTTTTCTGGCAAAGCGAAACTTTGTTTAGCATGTTTTTTCAAAGGAGAAATAGTTTTGAATTTTAATGATAAGAGTTGTCATATAAAAAGATAATTCGCCTGTACTTTTCTCAACTACTGCCTATTTTGCGGTTTCAATAATCTTGTTCCAGCCTTACCGCGTTTTCAAACAAATTTCAGACTCCTACAAATAATTATCCAACTTTATTAAATCAATACTAAGCATGAAAAATGAGCATCTAAATCACTCAAAATCTCAAAAACAAGAGAATATTCTTCATTAATACGAGTATGACTAAATAAATTATAAAAGTAATGATTTAGTGTAATATTTTACGATGACAATGGTGTGTTAAGGGTTAAGTTGAACAGTAGAAAACGAAAGCAAAATTTATGAACGCGGGAATGTAACATAAACAGCCGTTGCAGTTCCCGGCGATAGGAATCGAATATCAACCCATATTTTGTACTTTCCTTTGTTTTCATTTGGACAAACTGAGGTGAAATTTCAAGGACAGTATGGCATCAGTAGTTGAAAGGGCTGCCGGTATGGTTTAAGAATGTTGCTGTTTATCTAATTTCAGAACGAATCTCATTATCAATAAGAGCGCCATCCCTGGCTCTAGGTTGAATAGCATCAGTAGGAGTAAATAAGTCCAGTTTCGAAGCGGGATCAAATGGGAAGCCAACAGGTCAATAGTTTTTTAAGAAAAATTTCGGAAATCTAGTTTACGTGGCCAAAAAAAAACCATTTGTTTTTTATTCAAAGAACAATGATGGAAACTATCGAAAACTATCGATAGTAGGGTTTGACTATCGATAGTGGCACGATAGTAAAATACTATCGATAGTGCTATCGATAGTTTTCCTTCACTAATTTCTGGATGGTGGGTAGAGCTAATACAGAGAAATTCACGTTTTAAGCGCCCATGTGTGCTCTCCTATTTTTGATTTCTTGCATATTATATCTTTGGGATTACTTTTTCTATAAATTCGTAGTTTCCCCATTGAACGGGTCTTATTTATCAGCAATAAATTGGACAGTGAGATACTGTTGTAGTAAAGGTGGTCCAACCAAAACGCACCATGTTAATTGTAAATAAAACAAAAAGTTTATTGAGAATTATATTAATATTTTTAATTATAATAGAAGAATCGATGACAGTTATGCGTAAAACAAAACATTGTCCAAATGCTCGCCACGGCTACGGTGGTATACTTCTATCCGATGGTCCATATTTTTAATGACTCTGAGACATAATTGAGGTTCAGTGTAATTAATGTGCTGAATTATCTCATCGTTTAGCTCTTGAATTGTTCTTGGCATATTGACATACACTTTTTTTATATATCCCGAGAGAAAGAAGTCCAACGGTGTCAATCACATGATCGTGGTGGCCAATTAATATCGCCACAACGCGAGATAACACGGCCATCGAATTTCTCACGCAAAAGAGCCATTGTTTCGTTGGCTGTGTGGCAAGTGGCACCATCCTGTTGGAACCACATATCGCCCAGGTCAATTACCTCAAATTTGGCCACAAGAAGTCCGTTATCATCTCGCAATAGCGAACACCATTCACGGTAACTCCTTGGCCGTCCTCATTTTCAAAGAAGAACCGGACGACAGCGCCAGCCCACGAATCACACCAAACAGTCACTCTTTGTGGAAACATCGGCTTTTCAACAATCACTCGTGGATTCTCATTTGCCCAAATGTGGCGATTCTGCTTATTAACGAATCTACTGAGGTGATAGTGTGCCTCATCGCTGAAGATGATTTCGATTAACATCGTACATTATGGTCGGACCACTCTTTAGTTTTTCATATATAAAACATGTTTCTTACTCGAATATGGCTGCATAAGACGCATGACAAGTGATTCAGTTTGGATATTGTTGTAGTTTCAGATTGTTCCTCACCATATATTTCTAAATTGAAAATATACCCGTTTGGATCGCATAGTTCGAAAAAATTTATACCATATTTACATTTTTTTTTTTTTTATATATTGTCTAAAATGTTATCTTCTACAAAACAGCAGAAGGGATTCATCAGGCGATAGGGCTCTATTTAGACTGTACGCACTTTGACTGCTTCTTTTGAACTCTTCCACAAATGAAGAAACTTTACGAATATTTTTATCACTAATACTAGGATTTTCATTCAAGTTGCGCAATATTTGTTCAAATCTACAACCAGAAATAGTATATGGAAAAATCGTATGCCTTATAACGGATCAGTTGAAAAATTACTACGTATTATAGGTGTTCCAAGATGAACATTCAAAGGACATAACCCTAGAAATTTCATCAATTCATTTTCATCAATAGCTCGAAATTGTTTGTGTCTAGCATTTCTAGTTTGCGGAGTTTCATTAGAAAGATTCTCAGCATACGTATTCGTAGACGCTACTAAAATGCTTCTCACTTCAGAATTGAAAATTTTGTCGAATACCTCCCCGGGTGTTGTGTCTTTATTTAGATTTGTGTCTGTTCCACCGGTGCTCTCATTGAACTTAAAATCAGCGATATCACGTTTCGTCTGTACCCATTCATCTTCAGAAATAACCGATTCCGCATTTTCAGCTGTCCTACCGGTTTCTTCAAATGAGAATGATTGCCTGCTATCAGAATTACTTTCCCCACCCTCAGTGCTATCATCTGAAGAATACATCACTCGTCGACATGTTTAGCACGTCTCTTGGAAAAATAAATGTTTTAATCCTACAAATAAAGGATAAAAATAAAGCATTGGATATGAGATTGTAAACTACAAAGTATATATACCTGTGTTTACTCCTAAGAAGTAGTAAAAACATAACAACTTCTTTTAAAAATCAATCGCAAAATATGCAGACTGCTCAGAATTGCAGTTGTGGTTTTAGCACAAAATTCTACCAGTGTTACGAAAAGAAAATGAGGTACGTGGCTTCTTGTATACCCAGCTAATTTAGATTACATCAATAATTGTAGTTTCTAAACCTACTCATTATGAAAGTTATAGAAAACTAATGTACTGCATACGCAGTGTTGCCCCACCAGAACAAGCGAAAATACTGCATATGCCCGCGAAAGTGTTAACGAAGTTTTTTGGTTTGAATTTTTCCGTATAACAACAATAATACATGGCAATCGACTCGCACATTACGGATTTACTTGAATTTGCATTTATCTTTCAGGAGGGATATACAGGGTTATTCATTTCGTGGTTGGGAAAGTATAACCCTGCCATTTGACATCTGTCAAAATTAAATGTCATCCAAAGCATGTTTTTTTTAGTTGAAGGTTTGCCATTTAGAAATATGGATCGTTTAACAGTCGAAGAATGCGTTGAATTTATTAAATTTTATTATAAATATGGTGATTCTGCTGAATCAACATTTAGGGCTTTACGAGCCGATTACGGCCAACATAATCGACCTACACAGCAAACAATTTCGAACACAGTGATAAAATTTGAAGAGATTATTGATATTGCAAGGCCTGTGCATCATCGCAACATTCGTTCCGCTGAAAATATCGCTGTCGTTGCTCGAAGTGTGGAGGTAGACCCGAATTTTTCGATTCCTCGACGTGCTCAACATTTGGGCTTGTCTTACGGCTCATTGTGGCGAATTTTGCATTTGGATTTGCATCTCCATCCGTACAACTCACTCAAGAACTTAATCCTCAAGACCATACACAACGCAGAATGTATGCGAATTGGGTGATTGAACAACAAGCCATAGATAGCGATTTTTCGAACAAAATGTTCTTTAGTGATGAGGCTCATTTTTCGCTCAGTGGTTACGTAAATAAACAGAATTGCCGCATATGGGGCTCTCAAAATCCTCAGGTGAAAAAGTGACCATTTGGTGTGCATTATGGTCTGGTGATGTTATTGGCCCGTATTTTTTTGGAAACTGATAAAGGAAGAGCCATTACCGCTATGGACGGATGTTAGCCGATTATTTTTGGAGAGAAATTGAAGGTTATGATCTGGAGAATATGTGGTTCCAACAGGATGGAGTCACAAGCCACACATCACAGGCTAATCGTGCACTTTTGCAAGATAAGTTTCCAGGACGCGTAATTTCGAAATTGAGTGATGTCAATTGGCCCGCAAGATTCTGCGACCTAGCACCTTTGGATTTCTTTTTATGGGGCTATGCATAAGATCGTGTTTACGCGAACAATCTTCAAAATCTTGAGCAATTGGAAACCAATATTCGTGAAGTTACGGCCGAGATATTGCCGGAAGTGTGTCTATACATTGAATAAAAAGTTTTGTTTCCATCTGAATATTTTATTTATTTTCTTTAGCTTTACTTTCCCAAGCGTAAAATGGATAACCCTATACAACATATTGTGAATACCTGTGAGAATTAATTCAACGAGTGACCTCAGTTATCGTAAAACGAAGTTGCGGCTGTTTTAAATGAGGATATTGAATAGGTTTGTGATATTTCCCCTAACTTTAACATTAAAAAAACAGGCAACTAACTCTTGATGAAAGCATGCATCTTACAGGTGACTAATTTATGGTAGTAGGTTCAACAATACCAAATACCTCAGAAACCAAAATTCACTCAGTTTTGATAATAATAGCATTATGATTTGTAAATAAAATATTTTTCCCAGTCAATTCACATGGGTTCACTTAAATTCACTAAAATTTTATATTTAAGTAGTCCTATAGTCCGCGTGGTGTAGTGATTAGTGCGTTTACCCCATAAGCCGAAGGTCCTTGATTCGAATCCACTTGGGAACAATATGATTTGTTTCGAGTGATTCATCGGACGTATTATAAGCCCGTTCACTTATGATACGTACTTGTTTAGAGCCAGAAAATATCGCAGGTGTGCGGGTAGGCAGACGGCCTTCCCAAGCGCCAATACATTATTCGATCAAGATAATGATATACTCTAACTTTCTTTGAGCAAAGGTCCAAAAGGGGTTGTACTGCTAAAGCGAAAATAGTAATTTTTAATAAGTTTTTTCCATGCTGAGTTAATTTGCGAGCGCTCAAAATTAGTGAAGGTTGAGTTGGTACTTATATTGTATTATGAGAATCAAGTGATTATGGTTCCAAATTAGTACGGGCATGTTTTATGCTTATCTTATGTCCTTATTATTTTGTTGATCATTTTAGCATTGTAATTTTAGTATTCTTACTTATTTGCTTATGTCCCATATATGATATACGAGTGTTTTTGGCTAAGCCTTTGGCTCCTTGTCTTACCTCCACAAAACTATACCATAATAGTGATTCTTTCTGCAGACCAGTCAGGAAAACCTATGATTTCCCCATTTTTTCGAAGGCATGAAGTACACATGTATACAGCCGTGAATGCTGGGACTCAAAAAGCCTCTCATCTTTCATAATTTGCAAGGTAAGAGTTACTGTTGCTGATTTCAGATAAAATACAACGAATATATAATTTTTGCTAAAGTACATGTCTGTCTTTATTGGCATATCAGACGACTTTAATCTGTTTCTAATAACTTTTATTAATGCTTTAATTCTACTTGTCAATTGAAAACACGATACGATTGTTCTAAACATTTCACGATAAATTTGTTTAATCGTATCAAGGTGAAAATATCAAGCCATTTTTTACGTTATTAGTTTATCCTCCACAATAATTAACTCCACCAATGTCATTAAAGTCCTTAATTTTAATATCTGCAATATCACCGCAATACTGTAAAGGACACACTGACTATAGTTTGATTATGTCGCTTACCCCTATGAAAACGTGAAAAGTGGAAAGTTGCGTCTAGTGTGCGGAACTCTTTGGCATTCCTTAATTTTGTCACGGCCAACCTGACGTCTAGCCAATATAATTCAATTAGCTTCATATTGAAAACTAAGCTTCTTTAGAAGTTTTCGATTTTGCAATTTCGTTCGTATTTGTTTTTAAAGTGGTTAAGAGAACACTTTTTACGACTAATTTGAGAAGGCAATTAGTACTCTTAAGTTGTTGAAAAGGATATACTAACAAGCTTCTAAGTCTCATATAATTGGAGGAGTGTAAACAAAGCGTGCAAAGCGGGGACAAATTGCACTTGATATTTCTTCTTGAATGCATAGCAGAACAAGTCGAAGTATCAGAAGGGTGCTCCCGCCAGAAATGTTTTATAAACTAATTAGAAGCTCAAACAACGTCTTCTCAATATCAAAACTTGACCGATACATACGAGCATATTCCATTGATTGAGTTTGGAAAACTAATAGATGATTGTTATGTATTTCCATTTGTCTTCATTTTGTGTTGATCTCATTTTTTGAGTAATTACGAGGCGGTTCGATAAGTACTTAACCTAAAATAGAAAAGTGAAAATTTTAGAAAAGGGATCCAGCGATGCTCCAACTTCTTTAATCGGTCTGAAAAAGATGTTTTCTCGAGGTCTGCAAAGTAGGCCTCCGTGGCAGCAATGACCTCCGCATTCGACTCAAATTTCTGCCTGGCGATTGATTTTTTTTTCAAGTTCAGAAACAAAAGGAAGTTGCACGAGGCTGATTCTGGAGAATAAGGTGGATGGGGTAGCAGTTCGTAGTCCAATTTGGTCGTGGCGACCGTGAAGGAGTGAGGCGGTACGTTTTCATGGTAGAAGAGCACTTTTTTGTGAATTCGGCGTCAAATTGGCCCATCAATTTGGCATAGTAGCCTTTTGACCATTTTGCCCTTCTCCAGGTAGTTGATGAAGATCACACCTTGTGAATCCCAGAAAACGATTGCCATCACCTTTATGGCCAATAGGACAGTCCTTGTCTACTTCAGAGCACATTCGCCGGGTGAAGTCCACTGTTTTGGCTGCTTTTTGGTCTTTAGTATATACCAGTGGACTCATGTTTTCTCAAAGGTCACCAAACGATGCAGAAACCCCTTCGGATTGCGCTTAAATAGCTTCAAATACTGCGCTTAAGTAGTCTCATGGTTGTGTGAGCAAACGTGGCACCTGTCACGTAGACAGCGTTTTCATGCCCGAAATATCATGCAAGATATGACACATGTAGTCTTTTGAGATGCCTACTGTCTCAGCTATCTCACGCACCTTCAATCGATGGTCTGTCAATATGAGATCGTGGTATTTTGTCGCGTTATCTTCCATGGTAGTCACTTTGGAGCACCTGGACGTGGTCATAAAAAACTGGCGTGCGACCACGTTGAAACTCGTTAAATCAATTTTTCACGGACACCATCGCAGCAACAGAGTCATTGTACACAGCGTCCAAGCGCCCATAGTGCTCTTTCTCCATTTTTCAAAAATCCGCGGACGCGCCCGTTTCCACATGCAGTCAAAACAAACTACGGGTCCGATTCGGTTGAAATTTCGACCATAGTCAGTCATCTCCAAAAATGTATCATACGATAGTGGCATCATCCGACGGTGAGGCTAAGTACTTATCAGACTGTCCTCGTATGATACAATAATATATCAATACAAATCGTTGCTAAAAGTTTCATCAAAACTCTAAAATGATATTTTCCAAGTAACTGGAAAAACACCAAGTTTAATAGAAAGATTGAACCAAATCATAGTCGATACGCTGCATCAAGAGTCAAGAGTCAAAAGCGCTTTATTTAATACTAATCGGTAAAAATTTTCAAAGAGTATAAAGCAAATTCCAAACAATAACAATCAAAAAACTTAATGGCTCAAATGGCTCTCTAAAGTTATACGTTATCATTAACACATTTCATCAAAACAAACTATAGTAAATTCAATTAATTAAGATTATTATATATTTTTAAAATTCAATTGGGAAAAAGGAGAAAAAACCAACCAACACTATTCTAAAATTATTTATAATTTAAACACAACAGTGAACTTTGATCATACGGCTAATATGTTTTAACTTAATTCTAATAAAATGCAATCAAAAAACTTTATCTCATACTAAAAAATTCTATAACAATGTTGCTAACCTAAGTGTTTAACTTTATCTCTAACCTTATATAATCAACATCACATATACCTAACCTATACCTTATTTTTAACACAAACAAACAACAATACTAAATGTAGCAATAATGAGCTAAAACTCAAAAAACTAAATAACGAAAAACACCAAAACGGAAAATAAACACGAATAATTTAGACATTGTCATGCAGCCACCAATACCTGGATTGCGCCGTCTCAATTCGATCAGCTTCAACGAATCTAGCAAATGAGTATCTTCATTGGAATTGTTGGTCTTGTGAACTCAAATTCGGAGGATATTTTATCTTTTTATCGCTGGCCCGTCGATATAAGTGATATATGACTGGGATTCCATCAGAACCAAAAAAATATCGATTCATGTCCAAATATACGAATGCTTCTGGAGGGATGAAGCCAGTAGCGAGGCAAGTCGCTATATACTCGTCTGTAGGGTGGAACAGCTGTGAAATCCAGGGGTTTTCACTCACATTCACAGATCTTGCGATATGATTCCGAAGAAGTTTCAATATGAAGATATCGACTCTTGTCACTTGAGCAGTTTGATAAATTCTTCCATTCGATATATAATGTTTCGAGCCCGGCTCAGGCTTTCTGTACAAACCAGTACATGCACGAAGACATTTCCTTTCGAAAACTCTTAATTTTTCCATATTACTAGCACTCTGGTTGTACCAGATCTGACATCCGTATGTGAAAACTGGTCTAACCAGGGTCTTGTAACAGATAATTTTGACCTTTTGATCAATGTATTTGGAACGAAAGAGTTTTCGAAGGGCCATGACTACATTTAGTGCCTTACTGAGCATGATTCTCACATGTTCAGTATAATACAGATACTGATCGAGATAAACACCGAGGTATCGAACACAGGATTTATGTGGAACTCGTTCTAAACTACCCTCGCCAGCCATGATGTGTGAATCTTTCCAATAACGTTTTAGGTCTTGACTGACCCCCTGCAGCGTTGTCCGAAACAAGATTGTTTCACACTCCTGTGCATTGATTTTCATTTGCCGATTGTCAGTGTACAGCTGTACATCATTGAACATTTTTCGGAGATTCCTTTGTACTATTGTAGCCTTTCGGTCTGCCGTATAGATGATCAGATCATCAGCAAACGCTGCCAATTATCGCGTTGGCGAGACGTTAAAATCAAAGCCGTTCAATAGCTTGCGAATGATGATTGAGAAGAGCAGAAGCGCAGTAACTGTTCCCTGTTGTAGACCATTCAAGACTTTGAATTCACGCATTGTTGTCAGATTTCCATCAGTTATAATAAACGATTTCCCGTTCAACATATTACACATCATGGCGACAAGGTGTCTGGGGAACTTTTCCTGAAGGAGTTTAAATAGGCATCTAACCATACCATATCGAAGGCTTTCTCCATATCAATGAGACATGCTCCAACGCATTGTCTATCATTTAGTTTCCAACGGATGTCTGAGGTTACTTTCGTTGGCAAATCGGCATCAACTCATATTCCTCAATAAGGGCGTTTAATGCTCTATAGATTATCACTTCAAACACCTTGCTGATGTTAGGCAGCAAGCTGATTGGGCGATAGCATTTTGGGCATGAAGATTCTTTTCCCTTCTACAAGATCGTAAATACCTTAGCCTTTTTCCACTCATTTGGGGAATATGAATTGCTCAACATGTTGTTGAACAATACGCAATAGTTCCTAATAGCAACCACAGGCAAATGTCGGAGAACTACATTTGGAATACCATCAGTACTACATGATTTCTTGTTGCTTATCCTGTGAAATATGAAACACAAGTCTTCATAGCTGACCAAATAATCAATAAGATTCAAGCTCGGTATGAGGTCAGATGTTAATGTTTCATTGAAATGAAGAATTGATTGGTCGTTCAGGCTTGATTTGAAGTCGGAAACTTTTGCTTCAACGACCTCTGAAAATATTTCGTCCTCTCTCTCAGGGTTTGGTAGATGAACCAATTCAAAATGTGTTCCAATCAGGGCAAGTTTACTCAACCCTTCACAAATGATCCTGTTTCCATTTCTATCCGGAGTCGTACTATCAATTTGGATACCAGCCCTATCAAGAAGATTTATCTCATCACTAGTGACTTCAAGATTCGATACCTTCACTCGAGACTTCTTGCGGAATATGCTATTCACTTTCGCAAACACGCCATCTGGGTCCTGTGGGCTAATACCCCTCAATTTTTCCGCCCATTTATTGCTGACCTCACTCCTGAAGTATGACCGGATTAACTTCCGGACATTCTTCAGGTGTAATTTTAACAAAGCCAACAAGGGATGGCTGTAGTCCAAAAATCGTCGATAAATATTGTTGACGCGTGTGAGAAGAAGGCTTGTCAATCCTTTTAACCTTGCGATGGTTGGTGTTCCATATCCTTCCATATTGTTTCGATGTTTAATCTTGGGACTACTTTCTCAATCGTTTCCAACGTCAGCTTCTCTAACTAGACATCTATTTCATCGTTAGTTAGATTCCTGTCATTAGGAACCATTGAGCAAGAGTTAGCACCATCAGAAGGGGGACATTGCTTCTTGTACTCCCGATTAAACTTCTTTTGAAACTTTCCCCAGTCTGTTTTTTTTTTTAAATTCAACCGATGATTTTCATGTTGAAAAGGAATGAGGAAGAAATCATCGGATTCGCTTTATCTAATCACTATTAATGGATGAACTTCATCTGGACCTGGACTATTTGTCGAATTTAGATTGGCGATACAACAGCTTGATATCTTCCAGTGAAAAGGTCATGCTATTATATAAATTGAAATATTCAAATTAAATGACGTTATAGATATATATATATATATATATATATATATATATATATATATATATATATATATATATATATATATATATATGTATATATATAAATATAATGTATATATATATATATATATATATATATATATATATATATATATATACATACATACATATGTATACAGTGAAACCTCCCATAGCCAGACACTCACGGTTCCAAGCTTTTTGTCCGGCTGTAAGAGGTGTCCGCTGCTGGAAGGCACCGAATGAAAGCGTATTTTACCTGCATACTTCGTTAATATAATAAATAAAAGTAAGTTTTTTGCGTGCTGAAATTTCTGCATTCTGTTCCAATTCATAGTTTTATTTTCTTATTTACTTATTTGTTCTGACATATAATAATTTTTATAGAATTTTGATATACATACATAATTATATGAGGAATAAACATAAAAACAGTTACGTGCGTTGGAAAAATTGATTAATTTTTGTCTGTTGAGTTTTGGTTTGTCTCATTTTCAACTGTTCGTTCTCAAAATAATTCTCTGCATTTTTCAAGTGGTGGAATACTAAATAATCATTTCTTGCGAAATGTTTTAAACGTGCCAATTGCTTTAGAGCTTCATCAAATGAATTTGTAGGATCGATGTTTTCATCGATCACCTCGTCTTCGAAACTACTTAAACTTATATAGTCAAGTGGATCATCGCACGAAATTTCAATGTTGTCAGCTTCAGTGAAAACATTTTCATTGATGTTCAGATATTCCTCCAAATGTTGATGCCTTAATGCAACGATCCCATATTGCAGACTCAAAAGTGTTGCCAATGGCAGTTTATCCTCGGCTTCAAATTCTAAAAGACTCGTATCAGAATTTATAAATGACGCTTTTCGAAAGCAGTTTTTTATAGTTGCTGCTTCAACTTTATCCCTCGAGGCTTTGATAAAATATAAGGCTTCAAGAACATTTATAGGTTTGACTAGTTCTGAAGCTGATTTGCTGGTTTCTACTTTCGATATTATGTGTTTTAAAATTAAGATTCTGTAGTGCACCTTGAAATTCTATATAATGCCTTGATCTAAAGGTTGGCATAGTGTAGTTGTGTTAGCTGGTAAAAAAATGATGTTTATGTTGGTAAGATTTAAATTTTTAGGATGAGATGCTGCATTATCCAAAAACAAAAGAATTTTCCTGTTCTGGGCCCTCATTTTTCTGTCAAATTGAAGCAACCATTCAGACATGATGTCTCGCGTCATCCATGCCTTCCTATTCAAATTCCAGTGTGCTGGCAAATCATTGATGCACGGCACGGCCGCTTTGCCGATTACAAGCAGCTTCTCTTTGTCTCCTGCCATATTGACACAAAATAAAACAGTGAGTCTTTCTTTCGACAGTTTGCCACCGATACATTTCTCCGATTTCAAGGCCAGCGATTTCTCAGGTAAAGCACGAAAAAAGAGGCCACTCTCATCAGCATTGTAAAAATTTTCTGGCTTGTACCCACGTCAAATTGAAGGTAGCTTCGACTTAAATTGTTCAACGCCTTCTTGACTTACATCAGAAGCTTCACCAGATATGCACTTAAAAGTTATGTTGTGCCTTTTACGCCATTTTGCCAGCCACTCATTGGACGCTGAAAATCCTGAGTAACCTACTCGTTCAGCTATTTCTTTTGCCTTTGCCTTTACGATTGGACCTGAAATCGGAATGTTATGGCTTCTCACATTTGCGAATCAATTGAAGCACGTTGTGTCTATTTGAGAACCACCGAGCTTAAGGAAACTCTTCTTCTGGTTTATGTTTCTTCCAGACTGCCACTGTAACCGAATAGCTTCTTTATTTTTAAAAATATTTCTAGCCTATGTTTTCCCGATATTTAACCTAGTAAAAATATGATTTTTTGCAAAAATTGTCCATTTTCTATCATGTTGAAAAACAAAAACCTCTTAGCTGCATCCCGAATTGACAGTTTTTCTTTCTCGATTGTATTTATAAAATTCATTTTTTCTTTCAAAGAAAGGATTTTCCTTCGCGAGGTCATGATGCGGCTATGCAACCAAAAACAAGTTGGGTAGACAGACCTTTGCTCATGTCACAAGGGTTTTGTACTTAACTTACAAAATGCAGTAACCAGCGACGAATAAAATCATGAAACATGTCAAAGACGAGTTTATTGGAGAAAATATGAAATTCGAGGATCATACTATTCTTAACAAAGTTGAACGAATTTTGAATTCTGAGGTATTTGTTATAGTTATACCCATAAATATCTCCTTTGATAATTTTTTCAGATTTGTTAGATCACGGGTGTCCATTCGCGAGGGAGGAAACACATTTTTCATTTATTTCCCCCCCTGTGCGCCCACTGAAGCAAAAACTGTCAGTTTAAGAACTGTTTTGAAAAGCTCTCATAGAGAACTTTCAATTGATACTCATATCGGCTACCTCTCATGAAATTTTTTTTCAGGGGCCACTCTTCTGTACTGTAATCATCGATTCATGGCCTATTTTTACGAATCCTAGAATGGTTACAAAGCCCTTTTGCTAGGAGCTCTCTCCTGCCTCTTCGACTTGTTTCAATTGTATGTACTCATCTTCATGATATCTATCACTCCCGAAATTTTCATGCAAATTCTAGCAAAGCTGTAGTGTTTAAGTCGGTAAAAAGCGCATATGGCTCCATAGCCATATGTTTCCATAGTAGTACAGCATAGCATATTGCTCCATAGTAATACAGGAAAATTCAAATCGCTATAACTTCGGTAAATACTATTCGATCTTTATGGAACTTTCAGAAAAGATCAATCTTATAAATAGTCATCGCTTTGCTAAATTTTGTTGAGTTTAATGGTACCGTTTGGATTTTATTCAAGAAAACACAAAATCGATAAATCATACTATTACTAACAAAGTTGAGTGAATTTCGACTTCTCATGTATTTGTTGTTGTTGTACTCATTAAGGCCTACATTCATGATTTTTTTTCAGATTTTTCGGATGGAAGGTGTCCAATCGCGAGGGGTGGTACGCGAAAAGTTCGTAAATTTCCCCTTCCCCTGCCCCCCTCGGTACTTATAAGGCAATTTTAAGACTTGTTTGGAAAATATCCCATTGAGACTTTTCCAACCACACCCTACTCGACTACCAATGGTGAAAATTTTTTTTGAGGGGTCACCTCCCTATATGGGGAGACCACCCCTTAAACGCCTTTGAAAAATTTTTCCACCCTTGAACTTTCAAGAGGTCACCAGTTCTGACCTTTCTACAAAGTTTCATGGCTGTAGCCTCTACAGTTTCGGAGAAAAAGTGCTGTGACATACAGACGGACGGACGGACGGACGGACGGACAGACGGACACAGGTCGTGATTGCAATAGGGTTTTGTATTTTAGTACAAAACCCTAAAAAGCAAACAAACACACGAGCTTTACCAAGAATATGAGAAAACTCCAAACGATTTTCTAGTCACAGATACTCGTACAGTGTATAAACGACGCACACCAATCATTAAATTTCACTGACTGAACAGATATATTGCAATCAACGACACACATCATGCAACCTAATAAAAAGAAAGGGGAATCACCAAATCCATTGGAATCAACGATAAACATCATGCAGCCGAATTTCCAGAAAGGGGAACCACCAATTTATTTTATGACAGTGCTTAGTGTCCGCTTGTGGGAGGCATTTTGGATGAAATATATATGAATGCAGTGTCCACGACCGTTCATTGGAGGGTCCGCTTATCGGAGGGAATATTGTACCAAAAACGGTAACAGAAACTTGTGTGTATGAATCCTGTCCGTTTAAGGGAGGGGCCCGCTTACGAGGGAGGTGTCCGCAAAGAGAGGTTTCACTGTATATATATTGTCGCGTGTTATGGTTCGCGCCAATAATTTTAATGTTCCGGGAAAGTGGAAATGCACTGTCTTTTAAGTTAAGTTGCAAGAGTTTATTTACTAAAAAATGCACAATCATTAATTTAACTATTTCACAACTTGTCTATCAATTTTTATTTCACCTGTTTATCACTTCACAATCAATATCGCCTTTAATTCGCACTCCACACTATCGCAGTTTTACTATATCGCGGTTATAAAGAATCCCCCCATTCATTCAGCTCACCTTTATATAGGGTCTCTAGTCATTCAATCTATTTCTCGTACATTGGCCAACTACCTGGAATATTCGAGCAGCTTAATGAATGGGGCAGTGACGTCACTTTCAGATGTTGATCATGCTTGGTGTGTATTGATCATGATGTTGTGAAAACAAGTGCGACCGTAGCTCGCAGAATTAGTTGTACATGTAACAATATATATTGTATATATATAGAGTTTTTTTAGGTATAGGACTTTAAATTGGCAACATTATTAATGCTGCACATGATATGATAGCTGTTATTCGTTTTAGGGGTAGTTTTATTTGCCATTTTATCATAAATAGGAAGGAATAGATGACTACAGTCACCACGTTATTGGCTACGAAGCCAATTATTGGTTAGAGTAGTCGAAAATTGGACCTCTCGTTTGGACTTCTTTTGTAACAGATGTGGCGCTCATCCGCCCGAAATTTTATTAAAATAGAAGTGGTAGGGAATTATCTTTCCAATAAAACCAAGTTTATAGCAATCAAAACAATCTAATCATATTTAATTTCATTCCAAAGCTTTATACTTCCAAAAGAACACCCTTTATGTGTATATTTATGCATCGAAAATAAAATGGCCGCTGCTCAAAGGCTAAAAACATGCAAAGAATGGTTTTTGTAGTTGTGTCTTAGCCCATCAACCAATGTTATTGAAGCAGAGGCCAACAATATAGAAGCGTTCTGCATCGCAGTAAAGAAGATCCCCAGGCGAAAACACAAGTGTAGCCTAGCTCAAGCCGATAGCAACTATCAAAATAAAAGGTATTGACTGCATCACGAACCTGGCCGAGATAGAAGAGGCCATCAAAAGGGGATTCCCTAGCGTGGGATGCATTAAAGTGAGGCTGATACTAAAAAACTATTCAGGACAAAGCATGGCCATAATTGACTTGACCCGAAAGGACACCGAACAATTTCTGAATAAGAGCAAAGTAAAAATAGTGTGAGTAGTCTGCAGGACATGGCAAAGAGCACCGCTTTTTCGATGCCTTAAATACTTAAGCATAAGTACAAACAGGACAAGATAGGAGTCTTCTATGCTACAAATGTGATGGAATGGGACATAAAAATAGAGTGCACATAGGATACATTCGTTGAGAAGATGCTGACCAGATCCTGGGCACTTATTGGGATCAGAAAAGTGTGGAGTTTTTCAGGAAGTCCTAGCCAAAACAATATATCCGTCTTTTATTTCATTCCAAAGCTTTATACCTCTAAAAAAACACCCTTTACATGTATATTTACGCATCGAAAATAAAATGGCCGGTTAAAGGTTAAAAACGTGGAGAGAGTTGTTTTTGTAGTTGTGTCTAAGCCCATCAACCGATGTTATTGAAGCAAAGCCCAACAATATAGAAGCTTACTTAAATTACTTATGGAATTGTTTGCAGCTACATAAATGACTTGCATATTTTTAATAATAATTTTTCTGAAAAATTATTAGAGAAGAAAAATGTTAGAAAAAGGTGGTTTCGACGTGTGTACTAATTCTCCTCAGCCCATCACTCTTAGATACACACCGGTGATGGCGACCACCATGCTCAGATGTGAGAGAGTTAATTTTAATTTTTCTACTTATGCAAACTCAATATGTTTTGTATCTGCAAGTTATGTTCAAGGGAAATTTCTCTTGTAAGTTATGTTCAAGGTAAATTTCTCTTGTAAGTTCATCCAAAAGTCGGGGAGTGATTCCAAAGAAAATACCACCTCCAATTCAACATCAGAAATCGAGTGACCTCGTTCCCTCAACAGATCTCGATTCTCCTGTCATTCGTGCTTCTATACCTTTGAAGAATATCTTCATATCTAGAGTGGCGTACGAAACTTCAGTTGAGGACCTACAGCGTTATGTCAACAAAAAGTTTGGATCATCCGTTAAAGTCTTTAGTTGTCATAAATTGACGAAGGAAAATTTAACGGACAAAGTGGTTGCCTCATTCAAATTGGTGATTTCTGCGAATACTGATATTGTCCTGAATCCAAATTACTGGCCTGCTGGTGTACATGTTAAGTCGTTTGAATCTAGACGAAGAAATTTTCGTCGGGCAATAAACGAAATCCCAAAGCTCTAGTCACAAGTAATCTTGATGAATATTCTGATAATCATAATGTTTTTTCTACTGTATCCTCTTTAAACGTCAATGAATCTCTTTCAAACCTTAATACTCTTCAATGTAACTTCTCTTCTCCTAATAAAATGCGTTTATCTATTTTTTACCAAAATGTACGAGGTAAGGACCAAGCTTGAGGAACTCTTTATTTCTTATCAAGTTAGTAATGATTCTATTATCTGCTTCTCCGAGACCTGGCTGAATGGAAACATTTTGAGCAGTGAAATGTTTCCTGATCATATTGCATATAGATGTGACCGTGACCTGATTGCCACTAATAAGGCTGATGGTGGTGGAGTTTTAGTTGCAGTTAGCAAAGCTCTACCTAGTTCTCCTTGTTCTGATTTCTGTTTTTCTCCTACTTTAGAATGTGTTATTATCAAAATTTCTCTCCCTCATAATACAGAGTTCTTGATTTTGTCTATTTATATTCCTTGTAATTCACCATTAACTGTTTATGAGACGTTTTTTGATGATCTATCCTTTTATCTAGTTTTGCGACATCCTCACGCCAAAATGTTAGTTTGCGGGGATTTTAACTTACCATACATAGAGTGGAAAAATTATACTTCTCCTTCAATCTCGTCAGTTGACCCTTTTTCTATAACCCTGTCATCTTTCCGATCTCATTGCACCTTCTCTCAATTTAACCATATCCGCAATCCTAATGGTCGTCTCCTTGACCTTGTTCTATCAAATGTTCCAGTTGGCTACTTATCTGTATCTCAAGCCTTACATCCGTATGTTCCTCCTGATCGGCACCATCCTCCTTTAGCTATAGATACTATAGTCGATGAAATTAAATTTAAGAAACCTCATCCTGCTCCAAAACTTAACTTTTTTAAAGCTAACTATGAAGCCATTAATACAGAATTACTTTCAGTCAACTGGCTTGATTTCTTTAGAGGCTTAAACTGTGAGGCCGCTTTGGATAAATTTTACATATATATTTATAATCTTATTCGCTGTTATACGCCTCTTCAGACATTCCGTAAAGCAAACCATAAGCCTTGGCTTACAAAGCGAGTGCTTAGTGCCCTACGAGCAAAAGATAAGGCACATCGTGTCTTTAAAACACTCGGCACTATTGAAGCAAGATGTAATTTTGTCCTTCATCTGGCGTTCCACAAGGTTCAATTCTTGGGCCTCTTCTCTTTCTGTTGTTCATAAATGATCTTCCCTTTGTAATTAATTCCTCGTGCCTTTTGTATGCAGATGACTTCAAAGTATTTCGAGCAGTCAAATCCTATTTGGACTGTCAGCTCCTCCAAAATGATTTGAATGCTCTAAATGAATAGTGTGCTTCAAACTATTTATGTCTTAACACTACCAAATGTCATAAAATGACTTTTTCTCTTAAGGACTCTCCTATTAACTTTAATTATATATTAAATGATGCTTTGCTCTCTGAAGTGTTCAGTCATAAAGACCTTGGAGTAACTTTTGATCCAAAACTCAAATTTGATGCACATATTTTAAATGTGATTATAAAGCGTCTAGAGTTTCCGGGTTTATCCTTAGACATGTACATAAATTCAATAGCATATCTTCTTCTGTCCGCCTATTTGTTTGTCTTGTTCGCCCTTTGCTTGAATACTGTTCTGTTATCTGGTCCCCCCGATATTCCTATCTCGTGACTTCTTTAGAAACTGTCCAAAGAAAGTTCACGCGTATTCTTTTGCTTAAGTTTAATTTGCCGTATCAGCCTTATGAAAGTCGTTTATCTTTCCTATCTTTTCCATCCCTAATATCCCGACGAACATATTTAGACCAATGTTTTTTGTACAAACTCTGCTACCATCAAGTCCCGTTAAATATTTTCTCTGAGCTGCGTTTCCGACAAACATCTCGTTCATCTCGGATGAATTCTTATTTCGTTATACCATATGCTAGAACTGATTTATATTTGTATTCACCAATCTTAAGAATCGTACGAAATCATAATAATCTCGAGCTTGGACCTTTCCCCTCTGCTTACATAGCATTTAAGAAAAAACTAAGAGACTTACTACTAGTTTAACTTTTAACTATCGACGTTTTAGTATTTTTTTTCATTTAAATTTTGCTGTAATTGTTCTTTGCGTTCCATTTTGTGACTGGATTGTTTTGTCTGTAAGATGGAATAAATAAATAAATAAATACTTGTATTGTAAATCTATACGACAAATTTTGGTCTACATTGAAGCTTTTCATTATATCGCGCGGATATCGATCACTCTTTCAGATGGCTTCGATAGCTTTTTAAATTACTTATGGAATTGTTTGCAGCTACATAAATGAGCTGCATATTTTTAATAACAATTTTTCTGAAAAATTATTAGAGAAGAAAAATGTTAGAAGAAGGTGGTTTGATGTGTTAATGTGAAAAAGGTGAAATGATCCAATTAAAAAGTTTAGCGAATATAGAAGCGTTTTGCGTCGCAGTAAAGAAGATCCCTAGGCGAAAACACAAGTGTAGCGTAGCTCAAGCCGATAGCAACGATCCAAATAAGAGACATTGACTGAATCTCGAACCTGGCCGAGATAGAAGAGGCCATCAAAAGGGGGTTCCCTAGCGTGGGATGCATTAAAGTGAGGCTGATACTAAAAAACTATTAGGGACAACGCATGGCCATAATTGACTTGACCCAAAAGGACACCGAACAATTTCTGAATAAGGGCAAAGTAAAAATAGTGTGGGTTGTCTGCAGGAGACGGCAAAGGGCACCGCTTTTTCGATGCCTTAAATACCTAAGGATAAGTACAAACAGGGCAAGATAGGAGTCTTCTATGTTACAAATGTGATGGAATGGGACATAAAAATAGAGTGTACAAAGGATATATTCGTTGAGAAGATGCTGACCAGATCTTGGGCACATATTGGGAGCAGAAAAGTGTGGGGTTTTTCAGGAAGCCCTAGCCAATTCCAAATCAGAAGTTTGATGGCCCATATTCTGCAGATAAAACTGTAACATTATTCAGCCACCCAAAACCTGCTTGAGTAGTTTGCAAGAGACATGAAAGCCGATATTTTGCTGCTGAGTGAGTAACACCACGATCAAAGTTCTGCATCATAGTGTCCTGACGAAACTGTTCGGGCCAGTGATTCCCAGATGAAAAGCTGTGGACGGGGGTGGTTTCATGTGGGCTCAGGGCTCAGGGACCTCGTTTTTAGGGTTTTGTAAAATGATTTCACAAAACCCTACTGAAATCGCGACCTGTATGTCCGTCTGTTCGTTCGTCCGTCCGTCCGTCCGTGTGTCACAGCATTTTTTCTCGGAAACAACTTAAGCTAGAAACATCAAATTTTGCATGTAGGTGTAAAGTGCTCTCTTGACAGTTCAATCACAAAAAAAAATTAATGAGGTATTTGAGGGGGGTCTCCCCATATAGGGGGGTGGCCACCGAAAAAAAATTCATCAACGGTAGTCGGTATGGGTATCATACGAAAGGCATTGATTAGAACTTTTCAAAACAGGTCTCAAACTAGCAATTTTTGTTTTGAGTTGCGCACAGGGAGGGGAAATATACGAAAAATTTGTGTCCCCCCCTCTGGATTGGAAACCTGTGATTTGAAAAAATTATGGAAATAGATGCTCATAAGTACAACAACAACAAATACCTTAGAAGTCGAGATTCACTCAACTTTGTTAATAACAGTCCGATATTCGATTTCACATTTTCACCAATAAAATCGTATAGGTACCCTTAAACTCAACTAAATTCGATATAAAAGTAGTCTTACAAAAAATCCTTATACTCTGTAAGTTTGATGAAAATCGAATCATGTTCAGGGAGGTAATAGCCGTTTGAAATTTCTGCAATTACAATAACAATAACACACGGTTTCGGTTCAGATATTGCAGTTTTGATTTGATTTTCCTAAAATATTCAGATGAGATCTATAACATACATGTGTTTTGGAATTTTTAATAATCGAGCAGTTATACCAGCAAACTGCTCGAAAACCCTCCTATCTCCTATCTAAATTGTAATGGCAGATTTAAAATAAAAATATGTAAATTTTTCTCTATAATTGTAGTTTATAGAATAGTTTTTCTTCCTATTGTTATTAGTAAATGTAACTTGATGTTAATTTTTCTCTATATAAAAATTTGAATGTTCTTGTTAGTTATCTTTTTATAAAATTTAAATTGTCATTACCATTTAAAATTTTGTTTAATTCTTTCCTGCACGTAAATTTGTTCACTACATCCAAATTTTCTTCAGTTTAGTTAAATTTCTTTACTTCAATTTTTAATTTCTTTAGTTTAGTTAAAATTTCCCTACCACAATTAAAATTTGGGATTTGTTAAAAATTTGAATCTGCCCATTACAATTTAAGATGTGGAACCCCTGACTTAGTGCAGGGCAACGGTGCATCACATGATGTAATGCATTCGAATTCAGCTAGGTGGACAGCTGATGGAATTTTCACCGTAGGCACGGGATGTGAAAAAAAACAAGTTTTGGACGGATCCAAACTGGAAGAAGGGGAGTCTGCTGAAAACCGACACACGGTGTGGACGGGCGATTTGGAGTGTCGAAAAATGTCGATTTAAATTTCTAAACATGTTGCGTGAACAAATGCTGGTGTTTGTGCATTCCCATTCGCCTGTGATTGGTTTTTCTTTCGTGAATCCTGGGAGGACTGTAGGATGAATTTTCACTTCGCTCGGATTCGCGAGAACGTTTGTAACTTCCTTTTCGCAAAAGATTGTTTTCATCTTTCCCAGAACAAATGAAAGTGTTCAACGAGAATTTTGTATTTCGAGTGCCAAGTGAAGTTTACAAATGAATATAAAAATTATGATTGAGTGAAGACGAAGAAGTTTTGAGTATTGGTGCATTGAAAGCGAAAAACAAAAAAAGATACATTTGCCCAGCGTGAATGCATTTAGCGGTTTGAAGAAAAGATAAAAATGATATCTGCGACTGACTGCTGTCGGTGGAAGTATTTGCCTTCGATCGGCGGTTTATGCTTCAGGTTGAGCTATCTCCGAAATACGACTTCAAGGAGAATGTTGGATCTCGAAGTGGTGCCCGAGTGGTCGCTCCAGTCTTGAGTTGTTTGCTTCGTAACATTTATACTTGTTGAGCAACGAGTTTGAAAGATATGTGTGCCGTTAGTTGGATAAAATTAAGCGAATTGCGCGATAGTTGTTGTGAGCTCCATTGAAAACATTTCCCGGTGTAGGTCGAACACAGTGTCCCGATTAGGGATCATCATAAAGATTGATGCAAGTGACGATGCGTTCCGCGAGAATTATCTGAAAGAAAACTTTAACCATTTGTCTTTAATCCACTTCACTCTAGTGCTGGAGACATTTGTCTAATGCTTTAAAATTAGCTTTTCGGCTAAAAGTTACTATGACAACATTTAAGGCGAAAGATTTAAAATTTATTAATCGAATGAAAAGTCAACATATTTTGCAATTGTTATACTATGGGCATTTAATAAAATCAGCAATCAATTGATGTGCATTAGGAAAGACATCCATTTAAATGACCTCAAAACTGTTGAGCAACGAGTTTGAAAGATATGTGTGCCGTTAGTTGGATAAAATTAAGCGAATTGCGCGATAGTTGTTGTGAGCTCCATTGAAAACATTTCCCGGTGTAGGTCGAACACAGTGTCCCGATTAGGGATCATCATAAAGATTGATGCAAGTGACGATGCGTTCCGCGAGAATTATCTGAAAGAAAACTTTAACCATTTGTCTTTAATCCACTTCACTCTAGTGCTGGAGACATTTGTCTAATGCTTTAAAATTAGCTTTTCAGCTAAAAGTTACTATGACAACATTTAAGGCGAAAGATTTATAATTTATTAATCGAATGAAAAGTCAACATATTTTGCAATTGTTATACTATGGGCATTTAATAAAATCAGCAATCAATTGATGTGCATTAGGAAAGACATCCATTTAAATGACCTCAAAACTTCTTATCAAGCTGAGAAGTGCCTATTGAAACTTTTGATACAAAAGAAAAACGTTTTGAAAATCACTTTTAAATATTCGGATTAATTTATTACATTGTCTCCCAAAAGAAAAAGAACTATTCAAAATCAATTTTCAATAGTGTCTTGATATTACTAGGCCAAGCATTCTAATTAATTTACTTCTCAACGTAAAACACGATGTATTTCGATTATAACAAAGGAAATATTGATTTATAAGTGCCTAATGCAGCTAGCTGTGCGCTTTGACCAACTGTTAAATGTATTGGAGGAGTGATTATACTAGGGAGTACTCGGGAGTCATCGTGCCCAAATCGCTAATCTAATGGATTAGTGATAGTGTAAAATCAATAATAAGAAATTTCCAGGACCTGCCCACCTCGTCAACGAGCGCTCGTCGAAAAGGTTGGGTAAGTAAGCCGTTTGTTTAATTTCTTTTAAAGTTTTTTGTATATTCAAATATTATTTCTTTAATTAATTAATTCACCTTTTGATTAATTTCGTTATTTTTTTTATTGTTTAATTACAATTTTTGAGAGGGGGTAAAATTTATATTTAATTACAAATTCTTAGATTTTTGTCTTGCATTTTGGTTTTTTTTATCGTTGTCGCATATTCTATTTAAACTTACGCCAGAGCAGGTGCGGCAAAAAGGAATTGCTGAAGATTGTTAAAATTCAAAAGAATTCTGTTTGAATAAAAAAAATGGATTTTTAAATTGAACCATCGGTCTTTCCTTTCCGTCGGTTCTGACCGGGTGTAGGACCCGGTACGGTGGAAGGCTTTCCCCACCAAAAATGAGCGAACCATCGGGCACGCTCTCAGCTTCTTTTTGTTTCAGAGACTCTCGCGGGTTGAGTGGCCTCAAGCAAGGTGCCTTTTTGTGGCATAAGGTTATGTGATCCAATTGCATAATTCTATAACATAAATAGGTCATCGGTGCATTTCTTTTCTGATGGGAAGGCTCATACAGTTTATGTTGTATGTGTTTTCCACTCAGAAGGGAAATACTTGGCCACTGCAACGCTTATGGATCTTGATCCGGTTGGGTGGTTGCGAAGAGGCACCACCACCACCCGGTTGTCCCACTCTTATTTGTGGGCCATGAGAATCGTCGGGTAACGAAGAGGTTCCCCTAAGTCCGTCTGTTTTGGCTTGTGTCAACTTGTCCTTTGAACAAGCAATTCCTCTCTCTTTGTAGTTATCTACAATTTTTTGACCCCGGTCGCCTTTCCTTTTGAGAACCAAGAATTCGCGGATGCGAAATTCTTTTGTAGTGTGTCCTTGTGCTGGGGAAGCGAACCCGCCCCACGACACTGCAATGCTAGCCTGCCAGCGCATTCGTGTGTCCCCAGACAAGCGCATTCTCGGCGGATATCAACATCTTCCTTCGCTGAGGCAGCAGACCATCGCTGCAGTCCTGAACGGACATATATACCTACTCTATTCACTAAAAAATCATGATATGACCTTTGAAAATGGAAAAACAATGGATTTTCTTTTAAACGTGCACATCTCTTTGACATGTTTCTCGACTTTTTTTGTCCCTTGTGATTGCTTTTATTAGAAGTTGGGTACAAAACCCTTCTGACATTAGCGTCCTAGTTCATTCTCCTTGAGATCCAAGACGTCCATGTCTTCGAGCTTCTACAATTTGACAGAAAATTAGAAAGATGAACGTCGAGACGGTGCTCTGGCGCAAGTGTATTAAAACAAGTTGGGTAGACAGACCTATGCTCATGTCAGAAGGGTTTTGTACTCAACTTACAAAATGCAGTAACCAGCAACGAATAAAATCAAGAAACATGTCAAAGACGATTTTATTGGAGAAAATGTGAAACTCGAGGATCATACTTTTATTAACAAAGTTGAAAGAATTGTGACTTCTGAGGTATTTGTTTTACTTATACCCATAGATATCTCCCTTGATAATTTTTCCAGATTTTTTAGAAACACATTTTTCATGTATTTCCCCCCCCACGTGCCCCCACTGAAGCAAAAACTGTCAGTTTAAGAACTGTTTTGAAAAGCTCTCATAGAGAACTTTCAGTTGATATTCATATCGGCTACCTTTCATGAAATTTTTTTCAGGGCCCACTCCTCTGTACTGTAATCATCGATTCATGGCCTATTTTTTCGAATCATAGAATGGTTACAAAGCCCTTTTGCTAGGAGCTGTACTCATTTTCATGATACCTATCATTCCTGAAATGTTCATGCAAATCCTAGCAAAGCTGTAGTGTCTAAATCGATAAAAAGCGCATATGGCTCCATAGCCATATGTTTCCATAGTAATGCAGGGCATATTGTTCCATAGTAATACAGGAAAATTCAAATCGCTATAACTTTATTAAATACTATTCGATCTTTATGAAATTTACAGAAAAGATCAATCTTATGAAAAGTCATCTGTTTGCTAAATTTTATTGAATTTAAGGGTACCGTTTGGATTTTATTCAAGAAAATATAAAATCGATAAATCATACTATTACTAACAAAGTTGAGTGAATTTCGACTTCTCATGTATTTGTTGTTGTTGTACTCATTAAGGCCTACATTCATGATTTTTTTCAGATTTTTCGGATGGAAGGTTTCCAATCGCGAGGGGGGGTACGCGAAAAGTTCGTACATTTCCCCTTCCCCTGCCCCCCTCGGTACTCAGAAGGCAATTTTAAGACTTTTTTTGAAAAGATCTCATTGAGACCTTTCCAATGACACCCTACTCGACTATCAATGGTGAAAATTTTTTTTGAGGGGTCACCTCCCTATACAGAGAGACCCCCCTTAAACCCCTTTGAAAATTTTTTCCACCCTTGAATTTTCAAGAAGTCACCACTTCTGACCTTTCCACAAAGTTTCATGGCTGTAGCCTCTATAGTTTCGGAGAAAAAGTGCTGTGACATACAGACGGACGGCCGGACGGACGGACGGACGGACGGACGGACAGACGGACACAGGTCGTGATTGCAATAGGGTTTTGTATTTTAGTACAAAACCCTAAAAAGGGCAGAGGAACTGATAGCTCAAGATGTAGTGAGCTCAACTCAGCATCATCACGACTGCTTCCTGTGCTTCATTGCCTCGTTGGCGGGCCTGGCATGGCAAGTTCCCCGTGTACTGGTGGTTGACTAAAATTCCTGAAAAGTGAAGATATTGTCACAAGCATCTACCTAAGGCTCAGCGGGCATGGATCCTTGGTGATGTATGTAACCGAAGAACAGCATATAAATCATATTTTTGTGGGCCTCTGGTAGCCATGTTTTTCAATGAATTTTGATGAAACTTGGAACGAAAGATTATTAACGTAAGTTCTAAGATTGTGCAAGCAAATGTGAAAATCCAATGTTAAATAAAAAAGTCAAACATTTAAAACTTAATATTCGTAGGTGCCATTTTCAACGAAAATTCACTGCTATTTCACCGTGGATAGCGCTAACATGGCCCGAATGGACAGGAAAAGCGCACAAACTATCTCATTCGTCTTTTTTGCCTCACGCGAGCAGAGTGTGGACAGGATGCTAGGCTAACTTATATGGTACCATCCAGTTGTAAGCCTCATCTTAATTCTACTTCCGTTCAGCTTTACGCCAAAGTTTGTGGTAGGGAGTTGAAGGCTATTCACTTATCTGGTACTACCCAGTTGTATGTCTCGTCTTTATTTCGCGCCCATCGTGCTTAACGTCAAAGCTTGTGAAACTCACTTTTCATAGATTTTAGTCAACCAACAGGTTCATCATGCCGGGTTCTCCAACAAAATATAGAAGAGCTGCAAGCAGTCGTGATTTTGCTCATAGTTTAGTTCACCGTATCTTGAGCTGTTAATTTTTCACTCCTCCACTTATCCCTTAGCAGCGTCTCTCCCACTATGAGCACCTAAATTATGCTTTCACTGTCCATTTTTTTATGTTGAGAATATACTGATAAAAACAGACTGAATAATCTCCTACTACTCTCCAATTGTATACTTCCGTACTAGGAACTCTGAGGCCTTAGAAATGGGCAGTTAGAAATAAGCACTGTACTGAAATTAGTCTTCTGTAACGATTTTAACTTTTCAAGTTCGAACGCGGAACCGACCTCTCATTGGTTCTAGACGTTAAGTCTGAGTAGTGCCAACGGATGGTACCAACAGGTCAACCAATCCGTGCACCGTAACCCATTCACGCGGTGACTGCTTGTCGGCCAGCTAGTTCGGAGAGGATTTCGATCGCGGGTCTCCGAATGGGTTACGCTCAATTACAATATTTCAGTCACCTGGACATGCCCGTTTTCCAAACGCGTCAATAACTACTCATCCAGAACGGGAAACCTACGTTACTTTAGTTCTGGATGTGATCTCTCCACAGATCTCAAATCAAAACTCTACAAAATCCTATAGGCGCGTTACCGAATCACCGACGCGGTACCGAAAAATATGCTACTCGAAATTAAACCGACTAAAGCTACTCTAAGGAAATGACGAAACAATCAAAGGTACCGCGTACCGCGCGCGACGCGAAACCGACCTCAGCGGATTTGTCGAAACCCTACCCTCGCGACGGCATACCTACCCTACACTCTCTGTTCCCACTGAAAAAGAACGAGTCACTGAAAAGGAAAGTCGTGGGTTATCTTAGCAATTCATTTTTAATAATTATAAAGATATTGAACAGAACATCGATGTAAGTATAAAATCAAACAATTTCAGTAACTTCTAGTTATTTAGCGTTTTCGTTCTTGTAATTCTACTACTTATGGTGAGTAATAATCCAAGAGAAATGCCTACACTAAGGTATTTCCCTATGAGCACTTGTGCTTAACTATTTTAAAGTTTAGAGTAGTAATTCTGAAGGTATAGTCTTAACCGACCAATTTGGGATAGAATACAATTTTCAAATAAAGCTCAATATATTAAACTTAACTCACTACACTCCATCCGCTGAGAAAGATAAATTTATTCCCATTAAAAAAACTAAAGAAACTCATGCAAGTTTATGTTTATCTACGATTATCTATACATGCACTTAAATTATCCAAAAATTCCCTAATACTTATATAATGGGAAAACTTAACTTTTGCAGTCATTGTACCCGTAAATCATTAGGAGGAAACATACACGCGAATTAGTTTACGCATTTATGTTTTATAAACTGAGGATTTAGTGAATTTAGGAAAACTAGAACATCGCTTGCAATCAAAGCACTATAAAGTTATTGTCGAAGTACGAGTATTAGGTTCATGCAACTTAGTTTAAGTAATCTGAAATTATCTGATTCATAGTAATGTTAAGTTTAATCATAGTTAGCTCTCATATTAATTATTATACGTATTTATCAAATGTTAGTCTACTGAAACTCCTATGCTATGTGACTAATGGAAATAATTGTTCCGTCGAAAAATTAGAACCTCGTTTTGCACTCAGTATATGCAAGGAACTTTACATGAAACTATTTAAATCTAACAGATCATAAAATCAAAAAAAAATTGAATGGAGGTTTGAAAAGTTACATATTGTAATACCCAGATTAAATTCGTTATGTGATTTACATCTTTCGTTCAACCTTCATCCTCAGAAAAATATGACAGCATAAATCACTCTTAAATATAAGTGAAATTAGAATAAAATATTATAATTAAGTAGCTATGTAGCTTAACAATACTCATTTATTTATAGTTATTTCTTGATTCATGGATGTTCTATCTGTTTGATATATATTTGTTGTATCGCACCTTAGTTATTTTGAAAATCTACAAGTCGATTTGATCTTGGTTTAAGTAAAACTTAGAATGGTTTAGTGGACTTGTATTAGAAATACAATATCAATTATTATTGGAACTGTTTTTGGAAGGAACTACCAATTATTTAGGATTTTTTTTTTTTAGAATAATCGTTCAAGTTACATTTGAAAGGAGCATTTATCGTGGATGATTTTGAAGGATGTTAAGGAAGCTTTAATGAGAAAAGAAACAGCGAGAAAGTTTAATTTTCGAAAAAGGGCCATCAATCATTTAGTAAAAAGTAATCATCAACATTATTTAAACTTCTTTCTCGTGACAGAAAATAAATATTGCATCAAATAAATTTTTTCCGGACAATAGCACATCTCATCGTTATTATTAATATTTATTTTGGTTCATCTACGTATCACATAGATAGTGCAACAAATCATTAACTTGAGTTTGACAAGCTATTAATTATCCTCCAATGGTACGAAACAAATATCTAGCAAATATATTAAAATTTTATAAATCTAATAATAAATGTAAATAGAATTTTGTCAATCTTTTTCTTCTTTTGTTTAAATAAAATCCCTAAAAATATATTTATAGATCATCCAATTATTATTCTCATTTTTAATTCTCTACTTAGCTTATTACTTAGCTAGAAGAAACATTAGTAATCTAAAGTTAATTGCCTTATCTGCCAATAACCGATTGCACTCTGAGCTATCTGGCAAGGGTAGGAGATAATATTCACTTTCATTCGAACAGCAAGAAGATCCCTTGATCATTATCAACCGTCTATGGCTCGCCTTAATAGAGTATCGCCCAACTACCTTGTTGATGGCGAAGGAGGACAAAGAGGGAGAGAGTACAACCACGTGCGAACCCCTGTACTAGCGTATTTTGTTTGGGTAAAATTTTCCTTTTACATATTTGGCCTGGTAGTGACATTTGGTCTGCGAAGAGGTTGCCGCGTTGAAAAGGATATGCGAGCAATCAGTTACGCGTATTATATTGTAATTGAGGCAGATTCGGGACAATAAATTGTACTCTGTATGTCTACACCTTTTCATAGCGGTAAGGGTGAGACATCCAATAACAAATTGAACGGATCGTCTGTACGTGCGAGCTTCGGAAAACAAATAAGTATCGCGAAATCGTTCTGCTAATATGGCCACTCAGGAAAGTGTTTCGCGGCAGGCAACTGCAACACCTGGCAATGATAAAGCCGATCACAAAGCCAGAATGGATGGTGGACTAACTGGCTGCATCCAATTCGCGCACGCAAAATAAATTTACAAATTGCCTTTAACTTCTGCCACTGCTGATGGTTTATCAGCACTGCTGCTTTCACCCGCATGGTCACCTTTCGCCTGACTATTATCTTCTTGTGCCTTTCCGCTCACCTAGACAAAATATTGCTAACACTTTCTAAGTCTTTCTTAACTAAACTAACCTCTTTCATAATTTGAGCCTGTTGATCTTCTTTCTGAGTTTGACAGAGTTTCATGTTCTAGCCTGAGGCAATGTTCCGGTGAATTTCTCAAGTGTTTGATGTTCCCTTTGCAGTTTTCTTGAGTACGTTTCGCTCCGACCAAATCCTACACACAAACGATCGTCAACGAAAGTATGTTAAGAGGTAGAAAAGCACTTGAAATGTTCTAGACAGCACAACCTACGATCACGAACCATCGATCACCACAAAAAGTTCTTTTGTTTCTCCTTCGCTTCCATGTGGCTGTCAAAATCCCCGGTTGTCACATCGGACAAAACATCTGTGTGTGGAATGGCACGCCACATGGCGGCAATGTGCCTCTCCAGTTGTCGCCAGTGGCATAGTTTTCTCGATGGCCACGGTGGAGGGGCATTTCCAGATGGCTATGTCTCGAAATGTGCCGGGGTTTGGATTAATTCTATATTTCGAATATTTATACCCACAGATCTAAATATTTGGACAGAAAAAAATAAAAATATTTTCTGCGCAACGATATCCGCACGACAGATGAAGTCCGCTGGCACTTCGAGGACATATCCATCTGGCCGGTTGCAAGGGTTCGGGATCAGAATCACTTCGATTCCCGGGCGTAGGCGTCACATTACACTTCTCAGAGTACCATAATGTTGGTTTTTTATCGTGATCTTGTTTGCTGAGCACCAGAAAGTCAGCATTCATGTTCCTAAGAAACTGTCCAAGCAAATATTGGGCCATTCAAATTTTGTTGGGGGTTGTTCTTGCTCTTAAGACTTGGTTGAAATTATATGGTGTTCGATGTCCTTAAAAAGAAAAGAATGTGTCTCTCTCGTATATTCTCTCCTTTTATACCCGATTTTACCACATTTTAGTATAGAGCACTGCTGTTGGTTCCCATACTTCCCTATGTCATATCGCCATATGCCATATTCAGAGAACTGAAAGCAGTGGAAAAGTACTGCTCTTCGCTGTACCCTGCTGATCAGCCAATATATTTTAACAATACTCTACTATCATACTAGTATCACGACTTGTCTATCCATCCGTCTGTGCGTCACAGCAAGTTTTCTCGCAAACATCATAAGCAAAAGAGATGAAATCATAAGTCAGGCTTTCTTCAAATTCACGGCACAAAATAATAACAAATTTACAAGGTGTTTAAGTGGGTCTCCCTATATTTGTGAGCAACCCTTAAAACATTTTTTTTATCTAAGATAGCCAATATGGGTATCAAATGAAAAATTTTGATGAGAACTAAGTGGTAGCATTTGCATGGAGGGGCGCATAGTGGAGGAAATGTTTAGAAAACGGGTGCCCCTACCTGTCTCCCTAATGGACACATTTTGACAGAAAAATCAGAAAAAAATGATGAAAGCAGGTTTTAATCAGTACAAGGCCAACAAATCATGCAAGAGTCAAAACTCGATCAACTTTATTAATAGTGACACATTTTACGAATTTAACGTTTTCATCCATAACATTGAAAGAAGACCCTAAAATTTGCCAAAATACACATTTTCTGTGAATTTCATAAAAATCGAGTCATAAACAACTAAGTTACAGGCGATTGAAAATTTCTGACGATACAGGTCACCTGTGATTGTCTGGCCCGATTTCAACAAATCATAATATAGCGGCCCCTTCTGATCCCACCAAATACACAGCACAACCTTGGCGCCATGGATATTTGACTTCGCCGTTGATTTGGCTGGTTGGTCGGGCTTCACGTATGTTTTTTTGCGCTTGGGATTGTCATAATGGATCCATTTTTTATCCTCAGTCACGATCCGATGCAAAAATGATTTCTTTTTATGGCGCTCAAGCAGCATTCTAGACATACAGAAGCGCCGTTTAACGTCTCTCGGCTTCAACTCATAGGGGACCCAATTACCTTGCATCTGAATGTATCCGGCGACTTTCAAACGTTTCGAAATGGCTTGCTGAGTCACAATGATTTGGCAAGTTCGTCTTGCATTTGACATGAATCCTCATCGAGTAGCGTCTCCAATTCCTCGTCTTCTAACCTTTTTTGGCTGTCCTGGGTGTTCTTTGTCTTTGATGTCAAAATCGCCACTTTTGAAGCGTTGAACCCATTCAAAACACTGTGTTTTCGCTAAAGTTTCGTCGCCATAAACTTCTACAAGCAAACGATGACTTTCCGCAGCAGTTCTCTTTGCAAAAAAATGGCCCAACAGAACCTCCCGCAAATACGGTCTTTTTCTCCAATTTGTTTTGTTGACTGATTTTGATAGCTGTAAAATGTACCTTCGAAATGACATATATATAGTTTGAGCTTTCACGATATTTGTTAGTACGGACATCTAGCGTCAAATTCCGGTTATTAAGCAGTACACCCAATATATATGTATATATACAGGGTGCGGCAGCATAACTTCCTTTTTTGAAATGCCCGCCCTTAAAGTGCTAACTGTTATAGCGCGGCGCTAGTAGTCTCATTCGAGAGAGGTGATTTTAAAGTTTTGCTCATCCCTTGGTTAGTCGCTATCATGCGTTGGAACAGTGCGGAGCGTGCATTTAAACAAGTACCGCTGAAAATTTGTTTTGTTGAATTTTGAAAAAAGGAAGTTATGCTGCCGCACCCTGTATATGTATATATATATATATATATATATATATATATATATATATATATATACATACATACATACACACACATATATATATATATATATATATATATATATATATATATATATATATATATATATATATATATATATATATATATATATATATATATATATATATACATATACAGGGTGCGGCAGCATAACTTCCTTTTTTCAAAATTCAACAAAACAAATTTTCAGCGGTACTTGTTTAAATGCACGCTCCGCACTGTTCCAACGCATGATAGCGACTAACCAAGGGATGAGCAAAACTTTAAAATCACCTCTCTCGAATGAGACTACTAGCGCCGCGCTATAACAGTTAGCACTTTAAGGGCGGGCATTTCAAAAAAGGAAGTTATGCTGCCGCACCCTGTATATATACATATATATTGGGTGTACTGCTTAATAACCGGAATTTGACGCTAGATGTCCGTACTAACAAATATCGTGAAAGCTCAAACTATATATATGTCATTTCGAAGGTACATTTTACAGCTATTAAAATCAGTCAACAAAACAAATTGGAGAAAAAGACCGTATTTGCGGGAGGTTCTGTTGGGCCATTTTTTTGCAAAGAGAACTGCTGCGGAAAGTCATCGTTTGCTTGTAGAAGTTTATGGCGACGAAACTTTAGCGAAAACACAGTGTTTTGAATGGGTTCAACGCTTCAAAAGTGGCGATTTTGACATCAAAGACAAAGAACACCCAGGACAGCCAAAAAAGTTAGAAGACGAGGAATTGGAGACGCTACTCGATGAGGATTCATGTCAAATGCAAGACGAACTTGCCAAATCATTGTGACTCAGCAAGCCATTTCGAAACGTTTGAAAGTCGCCGGATACATTCAGATGCAAGGTAATTGGGTCCCCTATGAGTTGAAGCCGAGAGACGTTAAACGGCGCTTCTGTATGTCTAGAATGCTGCTTGAGCGCCATAAAAAGAAATCATTTTTGCATCGGATCGTGACTGAGGATAAAAAATGGATCCATTATGACAATCCCAAGCGCAAAAAACATACGTGAAGCCCGACCAACCAGCCAAATCAACGGCGAAGTCAAATATCCATGGCGCCAAGGTTGTGCTGTGTATTTGGTGGGATCAGAAGGGGCCGCTATATTATGATTTGTTGAAATCGGGCCAGACAATCACAGGTGACCTGTATCGTCAGAAATTTTCAATCGCCTGTAACTTAGTTGTTTATGACTCGATTTTTATGAAATTCACAGAAAATGTGTATTTTGGCAAATTTTAGGGTCTTCTTTCAATGTTATGGATGAAAACGTTAAATTCGTAAAATGTGTCACTATTAATAAAGTTGATCGAGTTTTGACTCTTGCATGATTTGTTGGCCTTGTACTGATTAAAACCTGCTTTCATCATTTTTTTCTGATTTTTCTGTCAAAATGTGTCCATTAGGGAGACAGGTAGGGGCACCCGTTTTCTAAACATTTCCTCCACTATGCGCCCCTCCATGCAAATGCTACCACTTAGTTCTCATCAAAATTTTTCATTTGATACCCATATTGGCTATCTTAGATAAAAAAAATGTTTTAAGGGTTGCTCACAAATATAGGGAGACCCACTTAAACACCTTGTAAATTTGTTATTATTTTGTGCCGTGAATTTGAAGAAAGCCTGACTTATGATTTCATCTCTTTTGCTTATGATGTTTGCGAGAAAACTTGCTGTGACGCACAGACGGATGGATAGACAAGTCGTGATACTAGTATGATAGTAGAGTATTGTTAAAATATATTGGCTGATCAGCAGGGTACAGCGAAGAGCAGTACTTTTCCACTGCTTTCAGTTCTCTGAATATGGCATATGGCGATATGACATAGGGAAGTATGGGAACCAACAGCAGTGCTCTATACTAAAATGTGGTAAAATCGGGTATAAAAGGAGAGAATATACGAGAGAGACACATTCTTTTCTTTTTAAGGACATCGAACACCATATAATTTCAACCAAGTCTTAAGAGCAAGAACAACCCCCAACAAAATTTGAATGGCCCAATATTTGCTTGGACAGTTTCTTAGGAACATGAATGCTGACTTTCTGGTGCTCAGCAAACAAGATCACGATAAAAAACCAACATTATGGTACTCTGAGAAGTGTAATGTGACGCCTACGCCCGGGAATCGAAGTGATTCCGATCCCGAACCCTTGCAACCGGCCAGATGGATATGTCCTCGAAGTGCCAGCGGACTTCATCTGTCGTGCGGATATCGTTGCGCAGAAAATATTTTTATTTTTTTCTGTCCAAATATTTAGATCTGTGGGTATAAATATTCGAAATAT